>JAAALK010000079.1:97808387-98003248 GCA_019279435.1 Zizania palustris | reverse complement strand
GCAACCCAAGCCATGCTATCTCGCCTAACCTCCTTGTCACCATATGATCAATGATATTAGCTAGTGTCCAATGTATTGACACGGCCGCTATAGGATAAAAATGAGTCGTAGCAAAATGGTTCTATTATATGATCCCCGTTACTTCTTATCCTTGGAAATTCTGTTGGTGATGAGTTATGGTTGTGAGTGTATGCATGGTGGGTTCCGGGTGCAAGCTAGGGCATTGGTCGGTAGCACCCGGGGCACTATAAGGACCGGTCTGAGGGATCCGTTGCAATACACTTACGTACTAACCACAAGTCTAGTGGGTAAGTCCTAACTAAGGTATGGGTTGTTCCAAACCGAGGCCACCATTTGGAGATGGGTCAAGTTGCACCTGCGGGTGACTTGTACCAATGTGGCGCAAAAGGGGGTGCGACGTTAGCCGGGATGCGGCCCGGCGCGCCGGCGAAACCTAGAGCGGGTGGTTATCGCTTGGAACATCTCATATTGAGGTTTTTGGCATGAGTTCCCGTGAAATGGGTCATCTCGTTTGGGATGAGTGCGTGCCTTGTGGGTACAGTAGTACATCTCTGATCAGAGTCTTAAATCTTTTCGAAAAGCCGAGCCCACGGTCAAGGGCGGGTTGCGTGACATCCCCCAGTTAGTTTACTTTGAATATGAATGTGCATGATGGATTGACATGTAAGGACCGTTGTGCGAGGAGGTAAACGTACTCCTCGAGTTAGTTGATGTTGATGATGCTCATGTTTACTTTCCGCATGATTAAAATATGATTACACTAAATGCCATAACTGCAACTGCATTATTCTGCAATATTAGCCATTATCCTTCCTTGTTTATTATCCTGCATTATTATTTGCATTTGCGGTGGCTTGTTGAGTACTTTTTGTACTCATACCCGTTGGACCCCACAGAGGATGCCTACGACGAAGACGGTCTGGAGTAGCAACCCAGTCGAGAAGAAAAATCCTGAAGAAGAAGTTCGTCATGCCGTTTTCTAATTATTTTACTTTACTGTTTTATTAAAACAATGATGTAATAAATATGGTCTGCGTACCATGGATATTGTCGTATGTACGAATGTCGCATGATGAACCTCTTGTATTATTGTTTTTCTTATGAAATTCAATAATGTCTCGATTTGTTAAATCGGGGCGCTACAGTCTGCCACCACATTGGCCTTGCCTGGATGATAATGGATGCCCAAGTCATAATCCTTGATCAGTTCCAACCATCTCCTTTGCCTGAGATTCAGATCTGGTTGGGTGAATATGTACTTGAGGCTCTTGTGGTCGGTGAAGACCTCACACCGATTCCCCACAAGGTAATGTCTCCATATCTTCAAGGCATGAACCACGGCTGCTAGTTCCAGGTCGTGGGTGGGGTAGTTCAGCTCATGCGGTCTCAGTTGCCGGGAGGCGTAGGATATCACCTTCCCTTCTTGCATTAAGACGCATCCAACCCTTGACGAGAGGCATCACAGTAGACGTGGAAGTCTTTCCGGATGTCTGGCAGCGTCAAAATAGGGGTTGACACTAGCTTCTTCTTGAGGGTCTGGAAGCTTTCTTCGCAGTCGGGGGTCCATTCAAACTTCACTTCTTTCTACAAAAGTCTAGTCATAGGCTTGGCGATCTTGGAAAAATTCTCGATGAACCGGCGGTAGTATCCGGCCAATCCGAGAAAACTCTGGATCTCGGTCACGGTCGTGGGCTGCAGCCAGTTGGTTACTGCTTCAACGGTGGTTGGGTCCACTGCTATTCCTCCGGCAGATATAACATGGCCGAGGAACTTCACCTCAGACGACCAAAACTCACATTTGCTGTATTTGGCGTACAGTTGCTGCTCCCTTAGCTTTCCGAGGGTCAGACGGAGGTGAGTCTCGTGTTCTTCCTTGGTCTTGGAGTAAACGAGGATATCATCGATGAATACCACGATGAACTTATCCAAGAACTCCATGAATACATTGTTCATCATGTTCATGAAGAAGGCCAGGGCATTCGTGAGTCGGAACGACATCACGGTGTACTCGTAGAGTCCATAGCGGGAGGTGAAGGCAGTCTTGGGTATGTCTTCTTCCCTAATCCTCAATTGGTGATAACCTGACCTGAGGTCAATCTTGGAAAACACCGAGGATCCTTTCAGCTGATCGAACAGGTCGTCGATCCGAGGCAATGGGTACTTGTTCTTGATGGTTACGTCGTTCAAGGCTCTATAGTCCATGCACATCCTCTTGGTCTTGTCCTTCTTCATGGCAAATATAACCGGTGCACCCCAGGGTGAGGTACTCGGTCGAATATACCCTTTTTGCTCTAGGTCTTCGATGTTGCTCTTGACTTCAGCTAGTTCATTAGCGGCCATCCGGTACGGGCGCTTGGAGATTGGAGTGGTCCCGGGGACAAGTTCGATTCTCAATTCGATGTCCCGCTTGGGAGGCATTCCGAGTAGGTCTTTAGGGAAGACGTCCGCAAACTCCTTGACTATAGGTACCTCTTCAAGAGCTATCGAGCGAAGGGATGCTCCGAGTGGTTTGCGACTGGTCATTCGGAATGTGACGGCTGCGCCTTCAGGGTGGGTCACTGTGACAGACTTGTTGGCACAGTCGATCACTCCCTTGTGCTTCATCAACTAATCCATCCCTAGTATGAGGTCGAGTCCGGTGCATTGGATGAGGACTGGCTCGGCCCGAAACGGTGCTCCTTGGATGTCAATTTGAACCTTAGGGCTGTATAAGCGGGCTAAGGTCCTATTGCCAGGAGTGGCAATCACCATGGGGATGGGTAGAGGGAGCACGTCCAGTTCGTTTGTTTTTGCAAAATCTTCCGAGACGAAGGAGTGTGTTGCTCCAGAGTCAAATAATATTACGGCCGGTACGGAATTCACAGTAACGTACCGAGCACAACTTCAGGATCCTCCTGAGCTTCCTCCGCGCTGATGTGGTTGACGCGGGCATGAATCGCCTGGTTGGGTGCCGCGCCTTGAGCCTGCTTGGGGTGAGGACACTGGTGTGCGTAGTGCCCTTCCTTGCGGCAGTTGAAGCAGACAACCGGCCTCCCTTGGCGATCCTTCAGGATCGGGGCCTTGGCGGCTGGTGTCGGCTGAGCGGCCGGAGCTGGTGGAGCGGGGCGAGGATGCCCGGCGCTGGATCCACCGGCGGTGTGAGGTGGCCTGTAGGCGGGCCGAGGATGGTAGGCAGGCGCTGGTGGCGGAGGGACGAAGCGGGGCCTCTGCGAGTTCGCCTGTTGATGTTTGAAGGCGATCATCTTCCTCTTCTTGAGGTCCAACTTGTTTTCCTCAGTCGCTTGGATGAGCGCTTTGTTGACTAGCCGTTGGAAGTCGGCATAGTCGGTGGCGACGAGCTGGATGGACAGCTCATCCTTAAGTCCCCGGAGGAACTTGGCTTGGCGGAGGGCGTCGGTGCGCACTTCCTCCGGTGCGTAGCGGGCGAGGCGATTGAACTCATGGAGGTACTCCATGACGGTCCGGTTGCCTTGTTGCAGGTCGCGGAACTCCTGCTGTTTCACCGAGATGACACCGGCGGGGACGTGGGCGGCACGAAAGGCGATGGTGAACTCCGCCCAAGTCACCACGTGGTCCTCCGGCTGGGACTCACGATAGTTGTCCCACCATTCAGCGGCGGGACCCTAGAGCTGGTGAGTGGCGAAGGCCACTCGCTCTCGGTCGGTGCAGGGGAGGAGGTCGAGCTTCTTTCCGATGGTACAAAGCCAATCTCCGGCCTCCATCGGGTTGGTGGTGCTCGAGAAAATGGGCGGGCGCACGCGCAGAAATTCGGAGAGTTGCGGAGCGGGCGCGGGTGCTGGTGCGTGAGGGGCAGGTTCCCCGTTCTGCAGACGGTCCAACAGAGCCCGTTGGTTCTTCATTTGGGTGAGGAGGGCGGTGATCAGTTGGTTCTGATTCGCCATCATCTCCGCCAAGGTGGGGTGGTTGGCGGAGGGTGACCCAGATTGACGCGGGCCCGTTGCACCCCAGTTGGGCACAACACCCTCGGGCGCATCATGGCTTCCTCCTGCTCCATTGTTGGAGCCGGTGTTCTGGTGGTCGACCATCTTCTGAATTCATAAGGTTATAAGGCAAAAAGTTGATAACACAATTAACAAGAATAGTTCATGCATATAGATTAAGTGGTAAAACGTTTATTACAATCAGTTCTTATTCTACCCACAACACACTCGTCGTGGGTAGCACCACATACAAAATCATGCTTTTTATTTAAACAGCGGCTCCTAACGCCTACTCGCCACCGGAGGCGGTCTCCGTGCTCTCGGAACCACGAGTACGCGGCTCCAGAGGGATGGTGGGTTCGAGAAAATTCTCGATGATGGAGTCGGAGACGAGGCCGGGGCGTGGTGTAGGGGCGCTGGTGGAGGGTCTGGCGGGGGAGGGTCGTGGCAGGATCCTCTTGGGGCGAGGGAGGGGCTCACGGATGGGCTTCTTCTTCCTTGGAAGAAGGGGAACCATCTCCGCAATATCCTTCTGCAGCTGCATCATATTGCGCTGCAGCTCGCCGTTCTGCTGGATCAAGTTCTTCGTTTCTTCACGAAGGAACTCAACCGCCTCATGGTGCTCATCGGCGTCGAGCACCGCCTCGGTATGGAGATCGTCCATAGCCTGTAGAAGACGTGACTGCCGGGCCATGACCGGATCACGCACGGAGTGAACTGCGAGGTAGATGCCACGGTGGGCTCCAGGAGTATGCTTCGGCACAAGCCGGAAGGACGAGTTCTGAAGACGATCGTCGTAGATCATCCTCAGCTCCATGAGGGCCTGGAGGGCGACTCATTGGCACGCGACGTCGAAAGTCGGGCCTCCAAGTGCTGTGGTGTAGGGCGGCAGGTGTTCTCCGGAGCCGTGGACGGTGAGGGAGACGTCGCAAGGCCCGGCGAACTCGTCGGGGTACACTCCTTGGAATTCGGGTTCGAAGAGGAACCCGAGGAAGGTGAGCATCATACGGAGCTCCCGGACGAAGCCCTCGTAGTGGCGGCAGTAGCTGTGGACTTGGTAGACTGGCATCTACAAAACAACAAGGTGAATAAAGTGAGGAGAGGAACAAAGTTTATAAAGTAGATTTTCGAGAAATAATTTCTTATGGCTAATGGCTAGGTGGGTCTGTTTGGCTTCCTACAGTCGAGTCGGCTCTGATACCATCTTGTAGCGCCCCGATTTATCAAATCGAGACATTATTGAATTTCAGAAGAAAAACAATAATACAAGAGGTTCATCATGCGGCAACGTACATACGACAATATCCATGGTACGCAGACCATATTTATTACATCAAAGTTTTAGTAGAAACAGTAATAAAAAAATTAAAAAGCGGCATGATGAACATCTTCTTCAGGATCTTTCTTCTCAACTGGGTCGCTACTCCAGACCGTCTTCGTAGTAAGCATCCTCTGTGGGGTCCAACGGGTATGAGCACAAAAAGTACTCAACAAGCCACCGCAAATGCAAGTAATAATGCAGGATAATAAACAAGGAAGGGTAATGGCTAACATTGCGGAAAAGTACAGTTTCAGTTATTGCATTTAGTATAATCACATTTTAGTCATGCAGAAAAGTAAACATGAATATCAACAACATCAACTAACTCGAGGAGTACGTTTTACCTCCTCGCACAACAGTCCTTACATGTCAATCCATCATGCACATACATATTCAGAGTAAACTAACTGGGGGATGTCACGCAACCCGCCCTTGACCGTGGGCTCGGCTTTTCGAAAAGATTTAAGACTCTGATCAGAGATGTACTACTGTACCCACAAGGCACGCACTCATCCCAAACGAGATGACCCATACCACGGGAACTCCTGCCAAAACCTCGGCATGAAATGTTCCAAGCGATAACCACCCACTCTAGGTTTCGCCGGCGCGCCGGGCCGCATCCCGGCTAACGTCGCACCCCCTTTTGCGCCACATTGGTACAAGTCACCCGCAGGTGCAACTTGACCCATCTCCAAATGGTGGCCTCGGTTTGGAACAATCCACACCTTAGTTAGGACTTACCCACTAGACTTGTGGTTAGTACGTAAGTGTATTGCAACGGATCCCTCAGACCGGTCCTTATAGTGCCCCGGGTGCTACCGACCAATGCCCTAGCTTGCACCCGGAACCCACCATGCATACACTCACAACCATAACTCATCACCAACAGAATTTCCAAGGATAAGAAGTAACGGGGATCATATAATAGAACAATTTTGCTACGACTCATTTTTATCCTATAGCGATCGTGTCAATACATTGGACACTAGCTAATATCATTGATCATATGGTGACAAGGAGGTTAGGCGAGATAGCATGGCTTGGGTTGCACATCAAGGTCGGGGGATCCTAAATAAATATATTGTAAGGGTTTCATTTGAGTAATGCATGTATAGCCTATGAGTTCTAGCGATAGTTTAATCAAACATGGGTTCAATATGCTCAAAAGATTGGTTTGGTGACTTGCCTTGTTCAGCAAAGGGAGAGGGAGGGACTTCGGGGAAGTACTCCGGCTCCTCGACGGCGTCGTAGTCTTTTTAATATAATAAAGTAAAATAAAATGAATACAACATTTAACCAAACAATATAACATCACATAATAATCACATAGGGTTAAGTTGGTTTGATTAAAAATAAATCAAGTTGTTAGGGTTCTGAAATTCAGTTTATAGATAATTTTAAAAGAAATTGAAATGAAGTGTTGTCCTTTGAAAAAGGGTTTTAAAAGTGGTTATTCTCATTTTTAAGTCCTCTAATAAATTTAAAATGAAAGTCCCATAGAAAACTTAGGGGTTTGTTCATATCAACAGGAAATAAATAAACACAAACCTTACTGGATTTTAAATAATTTAAATTTACATTTTTAACCTAAGGGTATTTGAATGTTCATTTAAATAAACATGAAATGTCTAAAGTAAACCTACTGTTTTTATTGCATAAACATGTAGGGAATAATATTATGAATTTTCTGAAATTGGAATGGCAATTTTTAGAGTTCAAACGCGCCAGATATGAATTTTTCAAGTTTAAAAGCATTTCTGAAATTCATTTTAAATTTTTAAACCCCTCGGGTCCACGGTGAGTCAGGCCCACGGTGAACCCGCACACTGTGCGCGTGCACCGGGTCGATATGGACCGTTGGATCCAGATCCAACGTGCGCAGGCGAGGCGGGGCGCTTAAGTTATAATGGACGGCCAGGATTAAAACGTGCGAAAGGGTACTACGTGGACGCACGAGATCGATCGCGGGTTTTAAATGGAAATGGACGCGCGAGATTAAAACGTAACGCTTTGACTAGATCCGACGGTGCGGATTAGATCGTGTACGTGGGCTCACACGCGCCATCCGATCGCGATCGCACGGTCGGATCAGATCCGACACGGCACGGGTACTCGACCCGTGCCGGTTGTCTTCTCCGGCGACGGCGAGCGGGCCAGGGGCCACGGCGAGCGACTAGGGTCCTATCTAAGCCTAGAAATGGAAAGAGGGCACTACGGCGGTCACGACGGTACCTTAGGCGAGGCGAGGGGTCGACGGGAAGCGGTCGGCGGCGAGGGTAGACGACGAAGCTGTTCGGGCTCCTCGTCGGCGATGGTGTTCCGGCGGGGTTCGACGTCGGCGGAGGGGTGGCTGAGGTTGAGGTCGTCCTTGCGGTCATGACGGTGGCGAGGGTGTGGACGGAGGTGGTCTGAGGCGAGGGCGAATGGCGGCCGGAGACGAAGCAGAAGGGGAGCACTAAAATGCGAATCGCAGGTGTTCTGTTCGTTCTCAAAGCGAGTGGGCATGGGGGTCGAACGCGGCGTAGGCCGGGGGTTTAAATAGGGCGTCGGAGGGGGCTCGCATGCAAGGAAAGCCGAGGGAGGGCTTTAAGTCGCCGGCGAGGGCTCGGCCATGCACGGCGCTGCGTTCCCGGGGGCTTAAACGCGTGCCTTTATGTGTTTAAATGGTCGGTGGGCCTCAGGGAGTTAATTGCCGGCGTCGGTTTAACGGGAGGGGGAGCCGGCGAGGTGATCCGAGGCAAAGTTCTCGCCGGCGGGATTAGGGGGGGCCTGGCGCGAGGTTGATGATGAAGCTGATAGGCGGGGACCACTGGTCGGCGGGCGCGGGCGAGCGAGGGTGGCGACTGACGGGTGGGGCCGGGCTCGGGCGCGAGGGGGAACGGTTGGCGCCGACAGGTGGGGCCAGGGTGTCGGGTGCGCGCGTGAGAGGAGAGGGGGTCACTGACGGGTGGGCTCCACTGGTCAGAAGGCGCGCGCGGGTGGGAGTGGGCTGGGCCGGCCGAGAGAGAGAGAGGGGAGGGGAGGAGGCCCATTACTGTTTCTAAGCATTTCTGATTAAAAATAATTCCAGAAAATATATTAAAATCTTAGGGCTACTTCCAAGGTTTATAAAAATCTATAAAAATTCTCAAAAATATATTTTGGTCTTAGGATCATATAAAAAAAGTTTCACCTCCTAATTTGGCCATCTACTCTATGCTGTAGTTCAATTGGGTATAAAAGGGTATTTAAAGTATTTTCAGAAATATGTATTCCAAGAAATTGAATTTAATAATATTTTTATTGTATTGAAAATTTGGGGTGTTACAAACCTATCCCCCTTACAAGAATCTCGTCCTCGAGATTGGAACGCTACTCGAATAACTCGGGGTATTGGGTTCTCAGTTCGTCTTCCTTTTCCCAAGTGGCTTCTTCGGCGGGATGGTTGTTCCACTGAACCTTGCAGAAGTGAACGACGCGGCTTCTGGTTACCCTTTCCTTGGTTTCCAAGATTTTGATAGGTTTCTCTATGTAGGTCAGGTCTTCCTGGACATTGAGCTGCTGAAGGTCGGCTTGCTCGGTGGGTACGCGAAGGCACTTCTTTAGCTGAGAGACGTGGAATACATTGTGAACTCCTGCCAAGGATGGAGGCAGTTTGAGTTGATATGCCACTTCTCCTTATCGTCGGAGGATCTGGAAAGGTCCGACGTAGCGGGGTGCTAGTTTTCCTTTCATGTTGAACCTTTGAGTGCCACAGAGGGGAGTGACTCGGAGATAGACATAATCGCCCTCCTCAAAGGCTAGGTCCCTTCGACGGTTGTCGGCATAGCTCTTTTGCCGGGATTGGGCTACCTTCAATCGGTCCCTTATGATCTTAACCTTCTCTTCAGCTTCTCTTAATAAATCAGTCCCAAACAGTTGCGACTCTCCGGTTTGATCCCAGAGCAACGACGTTCTGCACTTACGTCCATAGAGTGCTTCGAAAGGGGACATTTGCAGGCTGGCTTGATAGCTGTTGTTGTAGGAGAACTCTGCATACGGTAAGTTCTTGTCCCACATTCCGCCAAAGTCTAGAGCGCAGGCTCTAAGCATATCTTCCAATATCTGGTTGAAAGTTGCTTTTGATAGGATGCGGCAATATGGCTTGAAAATGAACCCACAACATAAACCAATGCCCTTTTGAAGAGGAAGGATAAATTTGGCTGATGAAGTTCAAGGCCCAACCTCGGAACGGTCATGGTTTGATAATAGGATTAAGCAAAGACGTAGGAGCAAGCTGAATATTACCAATCCTTTGACATGCTTCACATCCCGTGTAATACTTAAAACGGTCCTCAGTCATAGTCGCCCAATAAAAACCCGCTCTTTTTAGCATCAAACTCATTTTCTATGCCGACTAATAAGTACCACAAAGACCTTCATGTACTTCACCCACAAAAATTCCAAACTGATCGGCATTTAAACTTTTCAAAGTACACCATCAATTGTTCGGCAATACAACTCGTCACCGAGCAACATAAATTTAAACGCTTGCCGCCAAACTTTTGGATCAACCCGCTTACTAAGATCTCTCAAATATTGAATAATTGGAGTACTCCAATCATCCTCGTGATTTCCTGAAGTACTCGCCAAATTCTCACTTGAATTGGCATTCATATCCAAATTCTGGAGTTGCCCCCCGAGTCCTGTAATTTCCTTACACAGGGCGGTTAAACCGACTATAGAGGGTCGGTCAGAACGACCATTGCTGGAAGGCTAGCACATGGAGATCAGATCGACCAGGTACCTATGGTCGGACTGCCCTAACAGGGCCGGTCAGACCAATGTCCTATGACTTGCATGACACAATTTCTTCAAGCATCAATTTTTCTTGTGAGAAAAATTTACCTCTTTATATTTGATAACCAGATGCATGCTGAGCCAAATCATGTGACTTCTCTAGACACATGTGAAATCTCAAAATCATAAAAAGTTCAAATTATGTCGAGACATTTATCCAAGTAACTATTCAACAAACCACTTTAGCATTGAGCAATTCTAGCTACTTGTTGAACAATGTTGGGGGAAAATATCCCATCCTCAGGGTTATTGCCGTAACAGCACAAAGGCAGTTAATGGATTCGAAGGTTCCCAGACATTCATCTTCGGAGATGTCCTAAGTCAAGCTCGAAGTACGAAGATAGGCATTGGTTCGGAGTATATCTTCGAATTAAGGCTCTTTGAGATTTTTTCTGCCAGCTAAGATGGAAGACTTATCTTTTTTCTTATTAGATTAGTCTTTTACCATTTTAGCCCTATCAAGGGTACCGAATAGTTTCCACTATGTCGGTTGTAACAGAGGGGTAAATAGGTCTTTTCCTTAATGTTTGGGCCTATAAATACCCCCCGTTTAACCCTGTAATAAGGATCGAATACAAGTTATTCAATACACACATTCGAACTATTCTAAGTTGTTATCCTTTCGGAGGCTTAGAACAGTTCACTTCGCAAACACTTCGTTTGTTAGTTTCTTTTCTACAGAAACCTGTTAGCGTAATCTTTTACGCCAACAGTTGGCGCCGTCCGTGGGGAACCTAGTCCAAAAAACTTCGTTCTCTACAAACTTCTTGCATCAGGCCTCCTAAGCGGAGCGCACCTCGTAACCCTGTTCGGAGGTCCTCTCGGATCTCCGGAGAGGCACCATCCAACACGGTTGAGGTCGGAGAGCCTTCGACATTCCCTCCACCTCAAACTCCGGAAAGAGTTTCCATCCCTCGAACATACGGAGTTCCTCCGCCAACTCCTTCTATACTTCGACCACCCGGAGACCCTCTTCCACCTTCAATCCCACTTCGAACTGATCCCCTTGGTTCTCAAGACCCGGAAGACCCTTCCGGAGGAGATGAAGACAATCTTGGAGATATGGCCACTCAAATGGCCAGCCTCCAAGCTGAAGTAGCAAGATGGCGGCAAGAAGCCGCGAATAGGCTTCGCTCTCAAGCCGTCCCAATTGTTCCAGAAGTGCCCGAAGATGACGAACCCGTTTATCCCAAAGCCCCGGAGAACGCCTCCTTTGATAATGAATCTCCGCTGCATCCTGAGCTACAGAAAGTTCGCTTTGATCTGAAGTTTAAGACTTCAAAGCTCTGTAAGTATGCTGGAGATGAAGATCCCGGAGAGTTTGTCCGTTCTTATGCCCTAGCAATTGAAGCTAGCGGAGGAGTTCGAGACACCATGGCAAAGTGCTTCCCCTTAGCTCTTCAAGGAGTGGCATTAAGGTGGTTCTGGTCTTTGAAGCCAGGATCCATTAATTCATGGGGGCAGCTGAAGAAGAAGTTTGTAAGCAATTTTCAGGGCACCTTCGTGCCTCCAATGTCAACGGGAAGCCTTTTTCAGGTGAAGCAGCTCCCTGGAGAGACATTGAGGCAATTTTTCAAGCGCTTCGCTCATACGAAGTCGCAGATCCGAGGGTTGTCTACATCTTCGGTAGTTGATGCAGCTCGGGAAGGTGTCACTCATCAAGGCCTCCTGGATAAGCTTCATCGGAAAAGCATATCCTCGGTTTCTCAGCTGATGTCATACTTCGAGGAGTATGCGAGGTCGGAAGAAGGTTGGCTTCGAAGAACTGCAGTTACTCCATCCATATTGCAAGAAGTAAAAGTAGAAGTAAAAACTTCGGCGCAGCAGCCAGAACCAGTCTTCGAAGTTCAGCATGATCGGAGAAGGGGGCAAAAGCACCCTCGTTCTGAAGTCTTGAACATTGCACCCCCGCAAAAGTTCATGCAGAGAGCTCCACAGCCTTCGGGGAACAAGGTCAGCGGCTAGAGGCCGCCAGGGAAAACGGCTGGCAAAGGCCAGACCCTTTTCTGCTGCATTGATGGTGAAGATCGAAGCCATGCAACTGATACTTGCAAGGCTATACTCACTTTAAGAGGAGAATATTTAGAAAGAACTTTGGGTCGAGGTACTACCGACCGAGTTCCAGCTGCAGCGCGCCCGGAGCCGGTCCAGGCTGTGGCGCGGATAGAAAACTTCGAAGCCGCAAGACACCCTCCAGTGGCCAATGTTATGCCACCTCCGAAGCAAGAGGAAGGGCAAGACCGAGGGAAAAGAGTAGTCCTCCCCATCTCCGGAGGAGGTACCCTCGGAAGCATGTCAAAAAGACAGCGAAGAGACCACGTCAGAGAAGTGGGCCACATTGGGACTTCGTCGTCTGCAGCTGCTATGCCGGAGTGGTCTCATGTACCGATATCCTTTTCCGCGGAGGATGCAACTGTCATTAAATTTCCGCATGCAGACCCACTTGTTATTACTGCTGATATTGCGGGCACTGAAGTTCGAAGGGTATTGATTGACGGAGGCAGTTCGGCAGACATCATTTTTGTTCAAGCCTTCGATCAATTGTGCATCTCCAGAAAGCATCTCCTTCCAGCGGCTCGTCCTTTGCAAGGCTTTGCAGGACCTCCGCTTGATGCACTCGGCCAAATAGGCCTGGAAGTTACCTTTGGAGAAGGTTTGTTGGCCCGAACTGAGGAAGTAATCTTCGATGTTGTAGATGCCCCATATGCTTACAACGTCATCTTCGGAAGAGGCATGCTAAACCAGATCGGAGCTGTGGCGCATCACAATTATTTATGCATGAAGATGCCCACACAAGCAGGAGTCCTTACTGTCTTCGGAGATCAAGCTATCGCCCGGAGAGCGGAATATGGTCATGGCCCCCTTCTTGATCCAAGGCAAGTAAACAATGTGCAAGACAATCAAGAAAATTTTTCAGCTCCTTCCGAAGCTTCAAAGAAATCCTTCCCGAGACCAAGTCCTGAAGGAGAGATTGTAGCGAAGGTTATTATTAAAGATGGTAAAGAATATACATTTCAATTTGGTAAAGATTTACCTCCAGAAGTTGCAACCTCTTTGGAAAAGGCGGTGGAAGAGAATTTAGATGTCTTCGCTTGGTCTGACGAAGATATCATCGGAGTCAATCGGGATATCATTGAACATAGTTTGCTTGTAAACCCGAAGGCCCGGCCTGTTCGGCAAGGACTCCGAAAAATGTCTGCAGAAAGAGCTATTCTGGCAAAAGACGAAGTTGAAAAACTGTTGAAGGCTGGGATTATTAGAGAAGTGGCTCATACAGAATGGTTAGCCAACCCAGTCTTCGTCAAAAAGAAATCTTCCGGAAAGTGGCGCATGTGCATTGATTTCACATCCTTGAATAAAGCATGCCCTCGTGACCCCTACCCCATGCCCCGAATTGATCAATTGGTCGACTCCACTGCAGGTTCGGAGTTATTAAGCTTCCTTGACGCGTATTCTAGTTATCATCAAATATGGTTGAAGCGTGAAGATGAGATCAAGACAAGCTTCGTAACTCCTTCGGGAGTCTTTTGTTATGTAAGAATGCCTTTTGGCTTAAGAAATGCCGGGGCTACTTTTTCGAGGTTAGTTGCTAAAGCTCTAGGTCATCAATTAGGTCGCAATGTGGAGGCCTATATGGATGATATTGTAATAAAGAGTGCTTTAAAGCACCAACATAGCCTAGACTTAGCAGAAACATTCAATAGCCTTCGGGCATGTGGGATCCGTCTTAACCCCGAAAAATGTATTTTCGGAGCTAAGGCTGGAAAGTTGTTATGGTATTTAGTTTCAAGCAGGGGGATTGAAGCTAGCCCTACTCAAATAACTGCGCTACAAAAGATGGCTCCTCCGGAAAATTTAAAGCAAGTGCAAAAGCTGACTGGGCGTCTGGCAGCACTTAGCAGGTTTTTATCAAGGTCTGCGGAGAGAAGCTTGCCTATATTTAAAGCATTGAAAGGGTCCGAAGATTTTGCATGGACACCGGAGTGTCAGAAAAGCTTCGAAGATATTAAAGAGTATCTCAGTAACCTCGCTACACTCACGGTGCCTACTGCAGACGAAACCCTACTCCTTTACCTTGCAGCTACTGGTTCTGCTGTCAGTGCAGTCCTTGTCAGAGAAATAGATTTCAATGGGAAGTTGGTCCAAAATCCTGTTTATTTTGTATCCAAAGCATTATCGGGAGCGAAGACAAGATACTCCGAACTCGAGAAGTTCGTTTATGCTCTGATAATGTCTTCGAGGAAATTAAGACATTATTTTTTGGCTCACAATGTAATTGTACCAACCTCGTATCCTTTGGGAGATATGCTTCGAAGTAAGGATTCCACTGGAAGAATTGGGAAGTGGGCAGTTGAGCTAGCACCCTTCGGCATATCTTTTCTAGCAAGGACAGCAATCAAATCGCAAGTCTTAGCAGATTTTATAGCAGAATGGACTCCACCTGCAACTTTGCTTCCGGAGAAGTCAAGTGACGGAGTTTGGACTGTTTATTCCGATGGGGCTTTCCAAGCATCCGGAGCAGGCATTGGAGTGGTATTAATTTCGCCTTCAGGGCAAAGAGCAATGTACTCCGCAAGACTCAACTTTAAGTCCACCAATAATATAGCGGAGTATGAAAGGATTTTACTGGGACTCCGAAAAGCACGTGCTCTAGAGGCTACAAGAGTTGTTATAAAGACAGATTCTCAGATAGTAGCAGGGCACGTAGATAAAAGTTTTCAGGTTCGGCATCCACAGCTTGCAAAGTACTTAGAAGAAATCCGTAAGATCGAAGCACACTTCAAGGGTATTTCCATTCGGAGTATACCAAGAGCAGAAAATGTGCAAGCGGACATCTTAGCAAAAGCTGCAGCCGGAGCTGTGGATGTACCAGAAGAAGCTTTCTATGAAGAGCTTAGTACACCTTCGGTGCCACAAATTCCCTCTGCAGAGATTCTTTGCATTCCTAGTGCAGATTGGAAAAATTCAATCATGGAACTTTTACAGGGAGGAACAAATTTACCTGAAGAGCCACAGCTTTCAAGATTGAAGCTTAGGGCTAGAAATTATCAAATAATCAACGGTATTTTATATAAGGCCAGAGTATGTTCCCCTCTACTCCGATGTATATCTCAAGCCGAAGGTCAAGAAATTCTTCGAGAAATTCATGAAGGCCTTTGCGGTAGCCATTTAGCCCCTCGAGCTTTGGCAGGAAAAACACTTCGCCAGGGGCTATATTGGCCTACAATAACAGCTGATGCGGAGAGCTTAGTCCGCACTTGTCAAGGATGTCAGTGGATGGGTCGACGAAGTCATCGCCCACCAACAGCTTTTCAAGTCATTGCTCCAGTATGGCCTATGGCCAGATGGGGTATGGATTTAATTGGTCCCTTTCCAGTAGCCAAGGGAAATCTGAAGTTCGCAGTGGTAGCTATTGAGTATTTTTCTAAGTGGGTAGAAGCAGAGCCCTTAACAGCTATCACTTCGAACAATGTACAGAAATTATTTTTGAAGAATATCATTTGCCGGTTCGGAGTGCCTAGACAACTCACAGTTGATAATGGAACACAGTTCGATGCAGAACCTTTCAGGAAGTTTTGCGAAGATCTAGGCATTCAGTTATGTTTTGCTGCAGTGAGGCATCCTCAGTCTAATGGAGCCGTAGAAAGAGCAAATGGAAATATTTTGTCAGGGCTAAATCGAAGGATAGTAGGATTAGCAAAAGGAATGTGGACCGAAGAGCTTCCGAAGATTTTGTGGTCCATTCGGACTACGCAAACAAGGTACACATGTTTTACTCCATTCAGACTACTATTCGGAGATGAAGCTATGACTCCAACGGAGCTCAAAGGAGGATCGCTTCGCAGCACCGAACCAGAGATTGAAGAAGAAAGACAAGCTTCGTTAGATTTATCAGAAGAAACAAGAGTTCGAGCTGTGGCAAATTTATCAAAGTATCATCAGCAGACGAAGGCTTGGTTTGACCCGAAGGTTAAGCTCAATGAACTAAGACCGGGTCATCTCGTTCTACGAAGCATTATAGCGCTAGGGAAGTTAGGAAATAAATGGGAAGGTCCGTACCTAATTGTTCGTTCAGGATGCCCTGGCTCTTTTAAATTAGCTAATTTAGAAGGTGAAGAGTTAGCACATACTTAAAACGATACTTCGCATAAGGGCTCCTTGTAAGTCACTTGTAATCATCTTCTGAATTAATAAAGAATATGGTCCAGATAATGCCTTCCTCTCATAGACCTCCAGCTTCCGAGTGGACGCACTGGAACCGCGGGTTTGACCGAGAGGGAAGTGTCATGAAGCTGAATCGTATTTTCGTACTTCGAATCATTGGTTCGAAGCTTCCGATGTGGGGGCTGACATAATCCGGAGTCCAAGCCACCGGCTTGTAGGCATCCGTAAAAGAGCCCAAAACCACATCATGCGGAGTCCAAGCCATTGGCTGGTAGACTTCCGTAAAAAGAGCCGAAGGTGGCCAAAACATGCGGAGTCCAAGCCATTAGCTGGTAGACTTTCGCAAAAAGAGCCGAAGGTGGCCAAAATATACGGAGTCCAAGCCATTGGCTAGTAGACATCCGTAAAAAGAGTCCAAAGAGACCATTGCAAACTCCGAACCACTGGTTTGACAGAGTTCGCAAAAAAGAGCCGAAGGTGGCCAAAGCAAAACAGAGTTTGAGCCATGAGCTTCGAATGTCTGTTAAACATAGTCCAAAGTGACAAATTATCTAAGACACTAAGGTGTCCTGAAAGTTATCTCAAGTGATTTATTTCGAAAAACAAGGATACTAAGTTGCCATTCTTCAGACTACAAATAGTCGAAGACATTTTATAAGATTTTAAAAGATCTTTAAATTGCAGAGGGGCTCCGAACCCCAAAAAATTGTACTCCGAAGTTTTTTCTTTGTGAATAACCATCTTTGAATACAATTCGAAGTTGCTTATCCCCAAAGAGGGGCTAGTAAATATGGAGACAATTTTAAAATCGGTATTCATTATTGGAACGAATATGTTTACAGATTACATCATGAAAAATTGGTATCTATACCAAGAAGGAATCGAAGACCTCTTCTATCTCTAGAGCTAGGGTTGGAACGACTAGTTCCAGCGCCGGGAGTTCTAACAACTTTGCATTTAACTCTCTTGCCTCCCTTCGAAGCTCTAAAGTCCTTCTGTTCTTGCTGAAGCTCGGCCCAAGTTCGAAGCCGTTCGGGGCTCCTTTCCCAGCTTCCAAGTTCTTCAGGTTTTTTACTTCGAACTTCATCTTCGTCTTCAGACCATATAACATCTTCAGAAGACGAAGTGTTCAAGCTAACCTCTTTTTCTTCCTCTTTAATATAAGATAGTATATCTTTGATTACTTCGGGCGCAATTACACCGGAGCTATCTCGAGGAACTAAAAATCGAGGACGTTTATAAGCTTTTAGAAGATCGAAGGTGGTCCATAATGAGCGAAGTTCATCGTTAAGGTCTAACACTTCGATATCTTCGGTATGAGGCAAAGCCTAAAAATATGATAAACAAATTTTCATTGATAAATGTTCATAAGCATAAAGCTTTACATAGCCAAAAATCCTAAGGTATTTCTAAACCTGCGGGTTCGGAGGAGGCTGACTGTTCGAAGCTTGGGTCCGAACTTGCTTCTGGCATTGACCTTCGTCGATCCAAGCCTTGATCGCAGAACGACCTTCGGCTCTCCATGAAGTTTGAAAGGCTCGCCAGGCAGCAGCCACAACTTCGGAAGGAGTCAGAAGTCGCTCGTCGTCGAAGGTAATTGGGCCCTCTCCTGCGCCCGGAGTTATCGATCGGCCCAAATCCTCGTAGTAACGAAGTAGGCCAACAATAGCCATTTGTCCGGAGAGTTCTCCGTATCGAATGCCCGCTGTCTTCATCTGCTTCGCCACTCCTTGAATCCTTTTCAACCGGCGCAGAAGAGAAACGTTATCATCAGAAGGAAGTGTCCCAGTAGTACCGAAGTACTCCAGGACACCTAGCAGCTGATTCATAACTTCCACAGCTACCTTCTCGGACTTCATCTTATCTTCGTTCAGAGCGTCCTTCATTGAACTTACTTCTCCCAGAACCCCAGAAAGTCTAGCAGTTTCAGTAGTCAAGATATTCTTTTGGTTCAAAAGCTGGCTAGCTTCCTCTTGGAGTCTGACAAGCTCGGTCCCCGCAGTAGCGTGCTCCGCCCACAATTTTTCAATTTCTGCTCGAAGCACAATTCTTTCTGCTTCGAGCTCTTTATTCGCAGCCTCCAAACCTTGTATGGCCCTGCGCTCTGTTGACACTATACTGTCCATCTGAACCACTCGACTTTCGGAGATGGTAAGATTCCGTTGAAGGATGTTATTTTCCTCCCGAAGACGAGCGATTTCTTCATCGTTTGATATATTCGAAGCTCGGGCCAAGACTGTTTGCTGTGAAAAGAAAAACCAAGGTAAATATTTATTTGTAGACAAATTCTATGTTATTTCGTAGATGCTTCATACCTGGTAAGCTGCGCGTTCTATAGCAGCATTGAGCTCCGACCTGTCCGCTTTACTTAGAATGGCCACTAAGTTGGTCTCCCCTATGTCGCGGCTAGCTCGATCAAAAGGTTCGAGCAAAGTCCGAAGACCGGTTGTTTGCCCTAAGAAAGGAGCTAGCAGGGGGAGCATACTTATCGCCTGTTGGTCATCTTCGTCCAGCGAAGGGCCGGAGTGTTGGCTTGTGGTCTTCGGAGCCCCTGGAGACTGGCCCTCCTCGGAAGATTGACTCTCGTCTGTTGAATCAGATGGAGTTGATCCGGAACTTGCAGCAGGGAGAGGTTCTATATTCCTTTTGCCTCTTCCAGGTCCCATTTGAGTAGCTCTCTGGGTTGGCTCCGAAGTCGTTGAAGGTCCAGGGATTATTTCTTCCTGGCGGACCTCTTCCACCGAAGTGGACTCTGTAAAAACAAAGGAACTTCGTCCTGAGGTAAATCTTGAACTGCCGAAGTCCTTGGTTGCTCAAGGTTATCTTGAGACTCTAGCACGTTCGCTGGTACTTCGGCTTGTGCAGTCCTTTGAGATGCGCCTCGGTCATCTCCTCGTTCCGGGCGGCGAGGTCCACCTCGACCCGCTCCATCTGGGCCACTCGGGCCCCGAGGGCCTCGGCGTTAGCTGCCGCCTCCCAGAGCTCGCCCACCTCCGAGACTTGAGCCCGGAGCGTGGAAACCTCCTCTTCGAGCCGCTCCGCTTTTTCGGCCCGGGACCGAAGCACCTCCGCCTCGGCAGCTCGGGCCCGGAGGGCGTCGACTTCCACCTCCAGCTCGTCGGCTCGCGCGGCTCAAGCCCGAAGCCCTTCCAGCTCCGCGACGCGGGCCTTGAGGGAGTCCATCTCCGCCATTTGGGCCTCAAGCGCTTCGAGCTTCGCTGCCTGGAGCCAAAGAGCTTCGACCTCCGCTGCTCGCTCGCGGGCCAGTCACTCCGCAGTATCCGCTCGGGCCGCAAGCCTCGTGGCATCCGCCTCGCGGCGTTAGCACTCGGAAAGCAGGGCAATCAGCGAACCCTGCGCCAATGCAACCACCTGCGCGCAAGGAAGATAATCAGAAGAAGAGCTAGGGGCTCACCGAGGGTGCTCCAAGAAAGTACCTGGCCCGCTGTAGTCTCGATGGCCCTGCCAAGGTCCAGGCCATTCGATAGCCCCAGTTCACCTACCACCGGGGCCTCACGCAGCTGTAAGTAGTAGTCGTGGACTGGGGCCACCTCGGACGCGAAGTCCTCGCCGGCCACCAGGAAGGGGCGCAAGAGGGGCACGGCGGCGCGCGCGCCCCGAGAGTCAGAATGGGGCCGAGGTTGGTTCCCTGCGTCTTCGACGGCCTCCGGAGAGGCCCCTTCGAAGGCTTCGGACTCCATTCTGCCCCGTTGCCCCGAAGTCCTCATCGTGCCGGCAGGGGCTCCTAACCTCGCATCCGCAACATCGTCGGGAAGCGGAGCGACTGGTTCGACGCCCCAGGCAGATGTGCCTGAGTAAGCGAGCAAAGGCTGAGATCGAGAAGGCCCCAATGTTTGGGGAAAAGATGGGTAAGCTATCGTACCTTCGTCCGCGACCTCGGTAAGGTCCTCCGGGAGCTGAGCAGGCCCCGACGGGCTCGGGCGGTAGAAAAGATTGTCGATCGAGTTCACCGGGGAGCCCACCGCCGCCGCGGCGAGCTCGGCCTCTATGTCGGCGCTCCCCTCGACGGCGCCAAGCAGGTCGGCCAGCCCCCCTCGGTCCAGGCTGTCTGTCTCCCTGCTCCCATGGGAGCCGGCGGAGACCCCCTCCGAAGCCGGTTCGCGCGGGAGAGCAGTCTCGGGAGGCGGCGTCGCCCCGATGATGGGCGCCTCTTGCACGGCCCTCGGCACGGGCTCCGTGGGGCCCGAGTGTGGGGGAGCATCTCCGGTCCTTCCAGCGTTCGGCCGGACCGACGGGGCCGGGTCCGGAATTACTGGAGGGTCCCCTGACTCCGATTGGGCGCCGTCGCTAGAACCTCCCCACTCGGAGTGGGAGGCGGAGGAGTGTCCCGGAGAAAGCTGCCTTGGGCCCTTCACTATCTTCTTCTTCTTGGGGGGACGCCGAGGGGAGAGGCAATCGTCGGGGTCACCCACCTTCCTCTTCGAGAAAGCCTGGAGGACTTCATCCTCCGGAAGAGGCAGAGGCGAGAGCTCGAGCGCCCCCCATACTCTGTTGGAGCACTCCCAGGAGCCCACCAGCTCCAGCCGCCGAGTGCGTTCGGCCGGGGTAGGGGCTCCAAGAATCTTCTCCGTCATGCGGGCCACCTCCTCGGGGGTTCGGGCAACGAGCGACCCTACGTTCGAAGATCAGAACTGGAGTGCCCTCCGAGCACGAAAGACGGGAACAAAGTTAGTAGGTGCGGACACTTACCAAGCTGGCGGGAGAGCTCCGCTGGCATCGACTCGTCCCGGCTGCTCCGGAGCGACGCCGAGCATTCTTCCTTCAGCGGAGGGATCTCGAGGGCCACGAACTCCTCCGCCAAGTCGCGCATGCTCATTTGGCGGGCGACGATCTGGAGAAGCTGGATCCTCGCGGAGATCGATCCTGCGTCGATCTCGATGCGCGCCTCCCTCCGGAACCAAATGTGGCGCGGGATCCCGACGAGGCCAGAACTGAGCCCTACGCGGACGTAGAACCACCGGTTCACCCACTTGGAATACCATCTTTCGTTGATGGCCTTCGCCGGGAAGGAGTCCGCGTACTTCCTCCGGAGCTGGAAATTGATGCTCCCAAAGGCCAGTATCTGGCCTCCCTTCTTCTTCGGCTGGCAGAGAGCTTCGTGCATCTGCGCGAAGACCTCTGCCCTCCCTTCGCAGCCTTCGGCGCGCATGGCCCACTCGAAAATGGCGAGACGGGCCACGGCGTTAGGGGAGAACTGCGGAAGCTCCGGATGGAATGCATCTAGCACCCCGGCGAGGAGCTCCGAAGCGGGGAACGCCAGCCCCGCGTCGAAAAAAGCTTCGAAGACGACGACCTCGCCTTCTCGCGGCTGCGGGGTCGTCTCTCGACCTGGCCTCCTCGCCGGCGTCTCAGGACCAAGGCGGGCCCTGGTTGCTTGCTCGATCGACGCATCCGTGCACGCAGACGGGCCGAGCTCCAAGGTCTGCTCTCGGAACCGCTCTGAGGTGGGACGGAGCTCGCGCGAGCTACGCATCTCCGACGGGCCTGATGCCGTCACCGCCGCCGCCACTGTCGCCGCCATCTGGCACTGCAGGAAGCGCGGGTCCATCGCCATGGTTGGAGTAGCGCTCCTCACCATCGCGCAAGGAGGCGAGAGAAGGGTTGGCGCTCAGGGAGCAGGATGGGTGCTGTCTAAGGCGACTAGAGTGGGCGCGGCAAAGTGAAGGAGGGAGAACAGGCCGTGCGACGGGAGCTATTTAAGCACAAGGCCGTCGGTTCCTTTCCCGTCTGTTCAGCGTGTGAACGCGGCGGTTGCATGGCACCCGCATTTAAGGCCAAACCGGCGCATTGGGGCGCGGCGGCTCCCTGACGGTTCGCCTCCCCAATGCCGTTTTCACACGCGCGACATTAACTGTTTCAGGTGGTGTTTGGCCGCCTCCTCGAGGCCAGAATCCCACGGTCAAAGTTGCGCAGGTACCCAGCGGGCCCGGTCAAACTCCTCTCAACCCGCCGGGAGGAGGGTTCAAAGTGGCCCCCAGCCCCCGGGTCTGATCGCGCCTTCCCGCTTTGAAGCTCCTCCACGTTGGTCGAAGGGGGGCCACACCGCTGCTAGATCCAGCACCCCAATGTAAGTTACGTTCCTCATGAAAGTTGTTGGAATTATCATGTGCGCTTCCACCCTCTCTTAACGTAGGGCTCTCGAGAGGAAAGAAGCGAGGGGCTACTGTTGGGGGAGATAATCCCGACGGCCGAAGGGGGCCCACCACCAGGGGGTCCGAAGCCTGGTGCCGGAGGGGCCAGGACCTACGGGTGATGAAGCTGGAGGCCACCCTACGGGAGAGGGATGCCAGAGGCCACCCTCCAGGAGAAGGACGCTGGAGGCCACCCTCCGGGAGAGGGATGCCGGAGGCCACCCTCCGGGAGAAGGACGCCGGAGGCCACCCTCCGGGAGAAGATTGCCGGGGGCCATCCCTCGGCCCGCGGTAGCGAATCCGGAGGGAGTGTTGGCGGGAAAAGGACTGGACAAATATACGGAGAGACAGGATCGCGATCCTCTGAGCCGTGTCGGGCGGCGCAGGCAGCGTCCGACACGGCTGATACGCTGTCAGAGTCGAATCTTCTTGTCTGTACTGTGTATCGTCCGTTTTGTCTATACTGCCGACCGACGTCTGGCCATGTAGCCATTGGCGGTCCAGAGGCGCTTGGTCCTCTAGACGGGGCACCTTATAAATACCCCTCAACTGTAGTTGTAAGATACAGGCTCAAGGAGCATTGAATACACTACTCTCATTTCCACTAAGAAAACCTGCTGGTCCGATCCGTCGTTCCAACACTTAGTCATTTGTTCCATCTTACCATCATTGCAGAGAAAGAATTGCAGGAACGACAATACAAGGCAAGAGATTCCTATCCACCACGAGTGACGAGCACATCGGTACTAACCAAGCCTTTCTATTCTTCAAGTGTTCGTCATGAAACTGCACATGTACCTGCACAAACATCAGCAAGCATATGGCCTTCCATCTCTGCACGAGTTGAGGTATCAGGTAAAAAGTCCTTACATGTACCCGTTAAGGTTGCTTCATCAGCTGAAATAATAGAACACCCTTTGCAATTTGATAATGATGCACTTCACAATGATAGGACTAATAACTATACCATTGTGCATGAGGATGTGAAATCTACTTTGTTACTTTCAACTTCTGATGAAATTATTAAAGATGATATCGAGACGGCAACTAATGAGAGCAAACAACTTGATATTATATCTGAAATTCAGCATGAAATCGAATTAAAAGATTCTTCTATCCTTGCACTTAAAACTGATCAAACTGAAATTCATAGTCAAGATGTGTGCTATGTTTTGATTTGTGAAACTGCTTATTATTCTCTTACTAATATAGTTTATACTTTGCCCCAGTTATCACTAAGTATTTATCCATATTGAGCTACATAAGTGTAAATTTGATATGCCTCTCGAGTTTTTATCTTATATTGAGTTACATAAATATAAACTTGTCTTGCCTCCCAAGTTTTGGGATAGTTCCACATTTAACGTTGCAGAATTGAAACCAACCATGGGAGCGAAATATGAGTATGAGTCGAGGACAACTCTATTTCAACAGGGGGAGAATGATGAGAACATCACCAGTTGGGATAGGATCATGATTGTGAGGAAACCAGTTAAGGTGCTTGCTTTCCATGTTATATTTAATTTTTATATATTTGAACTTCAGATGCTACACC
This sequence comes from Zizania palustris, assembly GCA_019279435.1. NCBI lineage: Eukaryota > Viridiplantae > Streptophyta > Magnoliopsida > Poales > Poaceae > Zizania > Zizania palustris. The sequence continues at coordinate 97,979,275 of JAAALK010000079.1, read as the reverse complement.
ATGAGATGCATTCATTTTCAATTTCAGAAATACTTTCTCGGATTAATAGAAGATATACATGTATATGGAACTCCTGTATTATCATGGAAGTTGATTGGGGTTTAATCTACACGTTGCTTTCATAGCCGCCGCTTCGCCGGATTTATAAGTGAACCCCAATTCACAGATTCCAATAGAATTTTCAATTCGATTGCGTTTTTTGCGTTCTTGCTTGTGTTCTTCGATTCGCAGGCAAGGATTAGCCTTCTTGGCGAGGTCAATCAGGCTGTGCTTGATTGATAACCAACAGAGCAGTGGTGTAGCGATTGCAAGGGCCGATCTCGTGGATCAGAAGCCGGATCATCAACGTCAAGTTCTCCACAAGTCGTTGTTTATCCCCCACCCGACGGAAGATCGGGCACCCCCTCCTCCATCAGAATAGGCTTTTGCAACATGTACTTTGTGATGTCAGTTTGGCAAGTAACAATACATGTGCTAGATAGAAGATAGTGGCAAAGTTTGGTACATGCATAATAAAGTGATAAACATAAACGCTCTAAGAACACATACCTCGTCTCGGCATCTAATAAGTGGAGACTCAAGAATGTGATGATGTACTCCTTTCCCTCCACCTCCTGAGTCAACGTAGTTCCTATCACGCTATCTTCTGCAGCAATGTATAGCTGAAACAGAATTCTATCTTTTGGTGCTCTTACCACAGTCGATGATGACAAGCACTCCTTAATTCACTCAAAATCACATTGCTTACTTGCCCCCCAAGTGAATTCGGCTTCATTCTTTATCCGAAGTATGTGGACAAAAGCATCAATCTTGCCACACAAGTTAGATATAAAGCGACACAAATAGTTTATCTTGCCTAGCAACTTTTGCACATCTCTCTTGCATGTCGGTGCTTCAAAGTTCTTCATATTCTTAAGCCTCTTAGGATCAATTTCACTACCTCTTTCATGAATCATGAATCCTAAGAACTTGCCCTCTGACATGCAAAAAGCACATTTGAGCGGGTTCATTTTCAAACCATACTGGCACATCCTTTCAAAAGCAACCCTCCAATCGGCTAAATGGTTACCCATAGCATACGATTTGACTACAACATCATCTATATAGACTTCTAGGATAACTCCTAGCAAGTCATGAAAGATCAAGTTCATAGCACGTTTTGTAAATGTCCTCTTCGGCCATGAATATTTGATTATAACTAGCTTTGCCATCAAGAAAACTTAGTACCTTATGTCCTAAAGCATCTTTTATCAAAATGTTTGTTGGGGGAAATATTTCATCCTCCAAAAGCCAAGGACATTTTCATGTTAACACAAACTGAAGAAATGAAGCCAAGAACCTTGATCTCTAAGGATTCTAAAAGCAATAAGGCTCCGTCTGTTCGGAGCATAAAATAAAGGAAACTGAGAAACCAAGGGTTGGTTTCGGAGTCTGTGATGAGTGATTTATAGGATTTACCTTCTGGATTCAAAGGGATCTCTCCGAAGGGGTTCGGAGGGTGTTTCACCGAAGGGTTCAGTTGGTTGCTGCAGCTGTTGCAGTGGAGTGTGTCTATCGGAGGGGTCCGACAGAACACGATGACTTATGTACCGAAGGGTTCGGTACTTTAGGTGGTACACCGGAGTGTGTACCAAAGGTTGTTTACCGGAGAGGTCTTTGGGGTACTGGAAACACTTGTCTGTTTGTCGGTGGTGCGCAGGTGGCTTCGGAGCCGATGGATGGTTCACAGCAAGTGAACCTAGGTCAAGCGGGAGGTTTGATGCCAAGCGAGCGAGGAGCTCGATCACGAAGGCTGCGAGGGGTTGAGGTCGGTCCTCGGGTCAAGGTGCACCAGGCGAAGGCAGAGAGTGCAGAGGGTGGCTCTGGCTGAAGGCACCCCGAGGTAAATTCCTCGGAGGCGAGGCACTTCGAAGGGTGCTCCGGACGGAGTGACTTTGAAGTAAGGTGAACAAAGTCTTCTGCATTGAGACAAGGCATTCGAAGTGTGCTCAGGAGGGAGGCACTCGAAGGGACACCCGACAGAGGTCTCAGAAGTCAAGGTGCATCGAAGGCATGGTCTAGGTGAGGCTCGGCGAGGAGTCTGCTCGGGGAGAGACACTGCGATGAAGTGCTCATGGAATGCTTCATGCGGAGGCCTTGGACGAAGGAGGGACTTCGAAGGGTGGTACTCCGAAGGTGGGGCTTCGGACTGTGGTTGTCTTGAAGTACTTCGTCCATGCATGACTTCGGTACACGAACTGACGGAGTTCGAGCTGAGAGTAGCTGCGAAGTCATGGTGGTCCACTCCGAAGGTGATGGTGAGAAGACTCAAGGGCTTTGACGGCTTCGGCTCAAAACCGTCACTATATCGAAGGCTGACTTCGGTGAAGCGAAGGCTATTGGGCTCAAGGCTTCTCACCGAAGCTACCACACCCCTCGCATGCGAAGAGGGATTCAGAAGACTCCAAAACTGCAAAGGCTAATCATGTCTGCTCTACAAAAGCTGATGTTGTCTCCTCTACGAAGCTGACAAAGGAAGCCTCCAAATAAAGTAGACTACCATCTGTACCCCCTGTCTGAGAGAGACAAAAACAGTGTAAACCCTAGGGGTAAAAGTAGTCTATTCATAAGGCTGAATAGTGCCTATAAATAGTGAAGGCTGGCTAGGCAACAGTAACAGTTTGAGCAGCCATTTTTAGAACTCTGGAGCTAGCCGCCACTCTTGTATTCAGTCTGTGAGTTCATTTTGTGTTCCCTGTTCAAGCAATGAAACTTTGATTCTGTTTTCATTTACTGCTTGAACTTGTATGCGCGCTTTTCATTGCATGTCTTGATTTCCTTGTGCTCCACTTCTTCTTGGTTTGAGTTTGTGCACTGGGGTGTTTTTGCAGAAGTGTGTGAGTGATAAGTAGGTGTGAAGTGTGTTTTTCAGTGTGCGTTCGCTCTTTTTAAACTGAGGCAACTCCTCACTGTTAGAAGCAAAGCACTGAGTAGTGTGTGCTCGAAGCCTGCTTTCTTCCCTTAGCAAAATCTGTTCTGTGTGCATTTTGACCTTCGAAATACGAAGCCTAGTACCAGTTGTTAGTGCAAAGTATCTGGTCGAAGTCTGCAGAGGGAAATCACCTCTTGCGAAGGGTGAAGTGCGAAGTCTGCTCGAAGGCACCTAGTGTGCGGAGCTTGCACCGACTTAGCAGAGATAAGTTTTTTGTTTTGTGGGTGGAGCGAAGTCTTCTTGGCTTCGAACTTTTGCCCCTAGCGAAGCCTGGTTTCGGAGCTGTGAAATACCTCCGAACCAGACCTCCGAAGGGTGTGTTCGAAGCCTGTTCCGCAGAAGACTGAATTGAACCAGAAGGCTAGTTTTAACCTGAAATTTTAAAAGCTCCCATTCATCCCCCTTTGGCCACCCTTTTTGGTCCAACAATTGCTATCAGAGCAAATTAAGATCACCAATTGACCTTAACTGGGTTTGTGATCTTTTGGCGACATGGACAGAGTTAGTAAAATACCTCTGTTCGATGGGACTGATTTTGCATACTAGAAGGTGCGCATGAATGCTTATTTGCTAAGCCAAGGAAATGCAATTTGGGAGATTGTGGACTCACAATACTCCATCCCTGAAACCCGCACTTCTCAAATAGAAAAAGATCAGTATAAGTCTAACTCCAAAGCTAGAAACATATTGTTCATTGGTTTGAGTCGGAGTGAGTTTGATCGGGTTCTGCATCTAAGGACAGCTAGGGAAATTTGGATTACTCTCACTATTTTTCATGAGGTCTCTAGACAGATTAAGGCTTGGCGCCAAAGCACATACAATCAACAGTATCAGCTGTTTGTGCAAGCGCTTGGTGAATCTATAGATGCCATGTTTTCTCGCTTTGATGCAATAGTGAATAACTTGTGGTCCAACAGGACGCTTGCGTACAATGATCATGATAGGGCTATCAAGCTTCTCTATGCTCTTGATCGTAGCATATGGGAAGTGAAGATATCCAGCATTGAGGAGTCCACATGTTATGACACATTGACCTATGATGAGCTTCTTCAGCAAGCTGAAGTCCACAGAGATTGCCAAGGCATCTCTTGCAGTGCACAGAAACTCCTTGCCACATCCGTTGTGTGGGATCGGAATGGCGACTAGAGGGGGGGTGAATAGGCGCCTCGACACTTTCTTGCAAATCTGATGGCCTGTTCAGATCACCCAACGCACCTCTAAAACCAGTTTCCAAAATTTATATCAACCAAAAGAAATCAGAGCAATAGTAACTTCCCAATTCACAAAATTTGAATTACACCTTGACTTGACACTAAACTAAATTTTCTCTAAGGGATCAAATCAGAATCTTGTAGCAACTCTTGCTATCTGAACACATTTGCAGATATAGATCACATAATTCAAATCAATTTTATCAACTAAACAATTTGCAAAGAGCTCAAAACAGACCTCAACTATAAACCTAAACAGAGTTCAAACTTCAGAGATATTACTGTGTAATCAAGTTGACTTAGAACTGAATTTGAATATTAATTCCAGAAGATGACACAGTTCTGAACACCTTTGCAACGAAATCAAGTCAATTCTCAAACAGAGACTAGAAACAGTATTCTCAGGTGTATTCCAGAAAACTGCACAGCAGAACAATTCAAACGTTTTTACTGTACTCACAAGCTCCAAACATAGTCTAATTAACACAAACAGAATGTGTAAAGTTTGATTGTCAATCAGTGAACACAACCATTTCAAAAGTGATTTAGATATATTTTAGTTCTATTTACTCAAATCAGTAAAGCAGAATCAACTAACAATCTGAAACAGATATGAATTTTCAGAACTACAACAGTGTTTTCAGTTCTGTTTACTCAAAACAATATAGCAACCTCAATCACAGATCCTGATAAGAATGAAACAGATCTGAAACTTTATATTTAGAACTGAAAATAGAACTCTGAGATTCAATTCAATACAATCAGATCACATATTCAATTTTAAGAAGAGCTACAGTTCTGAACCAGAATATCTAAAACTGGAAGTGAATAGAATTGTTTAGATTCAGTTTTGATTCAACATGTAGAGTACAACTTCATAACAAATTTGGCTGCTAAAATCAGGTCAATTCAAACAGACAACAGAAACAATCAGAATTGAGGATTCAACAGAACATGATTTGAAATTGAACAGATTTGCTTAAGTCGTGAAAATAGAATTAAAACATCAATTTCAGTACTGATTTTCAATTCTAAAAAAAACTGTACTCAGATTCAGCAATTGTTAACACAGTACTTGAAATGAACACTTAAATTTGCAGTAAAATAGTTTCAAGTATTTCAGAAATCTGAGATGAACAAGATCAATTGATTTCAAATTTTAAAACAGAATATCTCTAATTGATCAACCATGAGAGTTAAAGAGATATATACTGTTTGAGAGAACATTCAGATTCATATGTCCTATGCAAAAGGCAAAGAGAATTGTATTTAGTCCAACCACTATTTAAATTCAGACAAGATAATTTCACAAGATTTACAACATATATCTGAATATAAACCAAATAGAAGTTCAAATCTGCACACAAATTAGTGAATCAAATACAATCTGCACAAGGTTTATAGGATAATAGTTTCAGAACTCAATCCAGAGCCAAAAACACAGTAGTTTTACTTTGAAAAGTATGTGTTCATGAATCAAGAATACACAACATAAAGTCTACAAAATCCAAGATGATCACTCAACCAAAAATACAATCAGAAACTGTAGGAGATCACACCACAAACAGATGAAAAACGCACAACACTTATCACAGAAGAATAGAAGCCTTCCTGAAAACAGTCCTGCTGAAAACCTGTAGCAAATCCTAGAATCCCAAGCAGTTTACTACAGCGCATCAAAAATCCTTCTCCTGATCATGTTTTCTCAGAGTTTTGTGAATAAAAGTTGTTCTAAAAGTGCTCTACATGATCCAGCAACAAAATAACTAAATCAAAATGCAACCAGCCATTTTCTCAAACACCAAAAGGGAGTTCTACTCAAATAAGAGAAACACAGAACTGCTCTAAATTAGAAACAGATGTACAACTTGGGATCAGCAAAAGAATCAAACAGAATCACAGAAACCAGTTGCAACTTTCGAAAATGGAACATTCAAAACATCCACTATAAAAGATGTATAGACATCTAACATAGGTTCTGCAGTAGATTCACCAGAAACGAGCTCACAAAATCGATTTCAGTCTAAAAGCATACCTGCGCCAGGACTATTCCAGATCCAGTGTCGCTGCACTGTTGCCCTTGCTAGATGGTGAACAGGAACGCAGTTTGATGCAAAGCATCAAAAATATAGCAGAAATTTATGAATTGGATATTTTTGGTCCAGCCAAAAGAACAGCAACCTGCGCATGGATATGGTCCTCTATTTATAGGCCAACCACGGGGGTATTTTCTAAAAAGAACCCTCTAGAATTAAAATATTACACAAAGGTCTTATTCCTTATAATATATTTTCAGAATTAAGAAATTCTGAAAAATATACCAAAGGAGTACAATTACTCTAGACTCTCAACTTTTTATTACACATTGACTCAAAATAAAAAGGACTGCAAACTATTGAAATTAACAAAACTTGATTTGTGACGGTTTTCAGCAAAAACCGACAAAGCCTCTTAACACTTTCGACTCGTGACACCGCTTTGCGACTCCGAGCGACAGCAAGCCACATCCGCTCTTGATCCCCTCGAGCCACCTGAATGCTTGCCCTAGCCTCCCTCTCGCTGACCCGGTCGTCATGCTGTCGCAATCAATCGTCCGTCCAAGTCTTGCTCGGTCTCTTTGTGCACTCTTGAGATTTTCTCCAACTTCGCCCGACCTCCCTGATCCTCCGGCATCGAGCTCCCCGCTTGACCCGCGATCACTCGCCGTCGATAGTCGGTTAACATCTCCACCCTGCACATCCAAGACAAGCCAAAACAAGAACGCGACGCACCACCGAAACCCTAGGCAACTAATCCTCTTTTTACATCGAACCCCTCGATGCACTCACCTGACACACAACCAATCGCTCAACCACTCGATCGGTCAAAAGCTCATCCTTGTAAATCACTCATCATTCAGACAGAAACCGCCCTTGGTTTCATAATCTCCCGCTTGATGAGTGCATTGACAACCCCAAGCAAAGACATGATGAAGAATTCAAGTTAAGCACACAAGTGACCATAAAAACTCATAAAAGAGCAAAACATGTCACTTGGTAAAAGATCTTCCTCTTGGGCAAAAACCTTATGCAAAACAAGTCAAAAGCATCAATAGTCAAAAACATCTTAATGAAAAAGCATCTTAATGCAACATGAAGACCAATTACTCTCCCTTAATCAAGCAATCATCCAAAAGCCCTCCAAAAGCATCATGTAGACCATTTCTCCCCCTTTGACAATGCAGGCATCAGGGAGATAATAAGATGCAAAGAGGGGAATGAGGGTAAAGCAGAAATGTGAGCTTCTGAAACATGAGCAACTGCAATTACAGTACAAATAAGCATTTGCCTTGATTATTGTCTAAAAGTACTGAATGACAACCTCAGATGAATACCAAATAAACAAAAGGCATGAGCAAGCATTTTCAGATTTTAACAATTAAAAGCATCACCACTCAGACTAGCATACTAGACATGTCAAGGCATGAAATGCAAAAGCTATCTAAATACTAACCAGATAAGCGTATCCCACTTCAAGGTGATTCAGAAAACATGATTTGCAATGAATTTTAACTTTTCATTTTTGTGCCAGGGGTTATTTGCATGTCAACTTTATGCTAACCGACCAAGCCAAGCCTAGGTCAAGCAAAAGACCATCGGAAGCTTAAAGCATTGATCTCGGTATACACTTCAATGTTCCGGTTCATACCAAAGTGCTATGGTAAGCCGTCTAGAACAAAGTAGTGTGACAAACCAAACCCACCTGGATCTTTTCAATTTTAGCACACAACAACATTAATGTCACTCATTTTTCATTTCATTTTCATTTTCATTCATTTTTGATGAAATCAAGTTGCGTATTAGCATCCAAGTAAAAAGGACCTAGCTATCAGGCATGTAAAAGATAGAAAAATCACTCAGCCCAATCAAGCTAGTTTCTAGACTAAGCAGTGATCGTTTTTAAATTTTCACAAATAAAAGCCATGCTCATGACAATTATCAGATGAAAATATGCCAAGTTTAGTCAACAGTACTAAAGGCAATAGTTCAAAGGCATTACAAAGCATGTACTTGTAAAAGCTATTAATCATATGATAGAAGCTCAAGCAATGCTACACAACTCCCCCTCAAAACATGCTAGAAGCTCTCGGATGCTCAGTGAAAGGGTGAGTTAAAATTGTTTTGGATTCCAGCATCGCAAAACTCGAGAACTAGACAACATAGTAGACTGATCATGCACAGGATAAGAAGCACCATATGAAGCATGGTGTACACCACGAGGGGTAAAATCACTCACAAAACCATGTGGGGCCTCAAAATTAGGATAAGAGCGAAAAGTAGACTCATGCATACCTAAAGATGGGTAATGCATGTCCTGAAAGCTCATAGCAAAAGACCGTTGCTCATCCCTGATACGACGAAAGCAAAACCCAACCAAGTGATCCACCCGATGACAATAGGAGCAGTGATACACTCTCTTTGGTGTGTGAGCATGGGTCTCAGGCGCAAATCTCACAGTCTTCTTGGGTTTATGCTAAGGAGGTTCATCTGGTGAACGAAGAGCTTTCTTTATAGGTTGGGTAGGATTCTTGGCTTTTCGATCAGTGTCTAACTGGGTTCTCTCTTTCTCAAGGGTAGTGGGAGGAGTGAACACGGTTTCACTCAAAGTGTTTGGGGTAGTTCTCTCATAACCCAACCTGAGAGCTAACCCTGCCCTGTCAGCACACATTTTGGTTTTCGCCAAAAGCAGATCCATCCTACCCTTTCCTTTAGTGCATTTTTCCATAACAGAGAAAAGGTAATCATTCTCACGTTTCAATTTTTCCACTTGCTATCTAGCAAAGCTGAGTTGGTCCTTAAGGGTGATGCAGGTGGTACACGCCGGCTGCACATCCTTAGAACACTCACCACTCTCCAATCTAGCCTTAAATTCATCAACATGCCTATCTCTCAAATTAATTCTTTCAACAAGTAAAGGACAGTTCATGCATTCGTTAATGACCGCAGGACTAGACTCCACCACCAAAAGCTTCTCTTCAGTTAATTCATGTTTTTCAACAGTTTGAGCACGTGTAAAACGCAGCTGAGCAAGTTTATTCATGACAATAAAACATGATTCACATTCGGCATCATCAGACTTAGATTTCAACATTGCAAGTTCAGTGGAAATAGTTTCAAGTCTGAGTTTTAATTTTTTTTGTTCTCTAGAAGGAAGTTTAAGTAATCTATCTTGAGAACAAACAACATCATGCAATTCATCATTTTGAATAAGAAGATGATCACAGGATAGATATACCTCAGACGTGTAGAGCTCGTTGCCGCTCTCGTTGCCGTCGACCATGAAGCAAAGGTCGGTGAGGTCCACTGTCTTCTTCTCCTTCTTCTCCTTCTTCTCTTTCTTGAGAGGCTCCTCTTCCTCCGAGCTTGGCTCTTCGCTTGATGTGCTGTCGATGTCGCTAAGGGCGACCACAAAATCTCTGGCTACTCTTTTAGCCAATTTCCTCGCTTCCCTCTGAAGTAGGGTTTCTTGTTCCACTTTTGGTGCTTGTGCTCATTCTCATTTTTCATTTTCAATTTAGGGAAATTCGCTTTTATGTGAGAAAGATATCCACATTCAAAACAACCCTACGACCCTCCTCTCCTTTGGTCTCGTCTATCATTGTAAAAGCGAGTGAACTTCTTGACAATGAGAGCTAGCTCCTCATCATCTAGAGTGTCCACTTGTTCTTTTGTGACAGAGACAATGAAGGACAAGTCAAAAGCACCAGAATAAGCACAAACTCCAGAAATGCCAAAAAAAATTATCTCCAGATGAGGTACCACTGCCAGGACTGGAAACCAAGGCAATCGAAGGCAACAAAGCTTTTCCAGCTCTTGGTCGAGAAGCCTTGGTAATCTCGGTGGACTTAAGCTTACTAAAGAGTTCGTCGTAAGTCAGGGAGTCAAAGTACGCAAACGAGAATCCACAGAAAACTAATCATGGGAGTGAAAATATAGAAGCAAAGTACGCACGGTTCCCGGTGATGTGTCTTGTCTTCAACAAAACATTACACAGAGCAGCAGCGCAGTAGGTTTTGGAGCTTTAAAAAACAATGAATTGCAGTGTACACACAGGACAAAGAACTCACATTTTCCATTTGGCTTTGCTTGGTAGGAAAAACGAGGCTACTTCTTGCGTGCCGAGGGCTCACAGCGCCAGGACCTCCCAAGAATAGTTGCAGCGATACCACACGCAGCCGAAGGAATCAGCCAAGGAAAAACAAGAGGCGCTCAGTTTTCTGGAGAAAATAATCGTCGACGATGATGTAAGATTACTGAGCTTCAGTAAAAATATCACTGTGAATAGTGGGGAAAGTGAGCAAAAATATGAACTCTGATTTTCTCATTTTGTGAGTTAGAAACCCTAGGGGGATTTGGGCCCTATTTATAGGCAGCTAAATAAATCAGGAAAAACCCAATATACCCTTAGGGTTTTTACAAACAGTAAAATAAACTGAAAAGACTAAAATGCCTTTAAGTTTTTTTACAGACTCGACTAACACAAACTGTGGGCCTAAAAGGCAACATAGTATAAACCTAACTAAAGGTAACTTGTCCTGATGCGGAGCTTTCGTAGCAGCTACGACTTCTCTTCAGGACTGCCGGATCCCCAATGAACGGTCTGGATAGATGCGTCGGTTTTACGTCGAAACCGACAAAGCGTCCGCTGTCTTCGCACTGGGTACCCAGATTGGGCTGGCCCAATTCTACGGCTCCCTCAGCCCGACAATTGCTCGCCACCCATTTACCTAGGTCAAACCCGATCAACAGACCAATAGATCGCCTATTGTTCCTGGCCCATTTACCCGGATCGGGCCGGCTCGACTACGTAGCCCCTCTACCCGGCAGTCGCTTACCGCCCGTGTACCTAAGTCACATGCGACCCAATCCACGACAGGTCTCGACTCCTCTTCATCTCCTCTCTCTCTCTCTTCATCGTTGACTTCCGTTGACAATCACTCATCACTTCTAGAGCCATGAGGCCCATGATCTTCAACATGGCTCCTCAATCTCCCCCTTGATGAGTGCATTGTCAACACCCTCTTCATCAATGCTTCAGAACCTCGAAAACATGTGGAAACATGAAAACAAAACACAAGAGGACAAAGAAGAAAATAAAATAAAAGGTTTAACCCTAATGACCAAAAGCCGAACAGAAGCTAGAAAATGGTCATTATGGTTAAATAAAAATAAAAACTCAAACGAGTGCAATCTCTGAATTATCAACAAGGATATCTAAAGAGTAAAGACAAAAGACACTAAAACTCCCCCTGAAACAAATCCCAGAGAAAGCCAAAACTCCCCCTAATACAGTAACCCAAAATTTCTCCCCCTTGTTGACAATTTGACTCATCAAGTTAGACTAAATGCACTCAAAAGAGACACAAACTCAAACTCCCCCTGAAATGCAGCTCCCCCTCAAAATATGCAATGAATGCAACTGGGATGCAAGTGGAGTGTAAAAAGCATGCTTCTCAGATATGATCGACTGCAATTACAACATCTAACAAGTATAGCACAAAATACTATCTAAGACACATGGCATGATCAGTGCAATAGATGATATCCAAAGAAAGTCATTAGCACGCATTTTCAGACTTTTGCAAATAAAAGTGTTGGGGGAAATTACTCCATTTCCAGGGCTTAAAGATTAATCCTTCAAAGGCTGAGGAGGACTCCGAAGCTAGTGAACTGCTGTTCGAAGCATGCATCGCCACGCCGAAGGGTGCAACAAGGCGAAGCCCTGGAGAACCCTCCGAATGGAAGATGGAGGCCTCGAAGCCTAAGGACATCATTGATTGGATGTGCAGCTTATCCATCTACCTTGCAGTACTTTACCGTATATAACCTTGTTTATGGTACCGAATAGTTTCCACTATGTCGGTTGTAATCTAGGGGTAAATAGGTCTTTTCCTTATGCTTTTTCCCCTATAAATACCCCCCTTTGTACCTTGTAAAAGGGGATCCAGAACAAGTTATTCATTTACACTCATTCGGACCACTTGAGTTATTATCCTTTTCGGAGGCTCAAAGTAGTCCTAAAACACAAACTCTCTGTTTGTCCGTTCTTGATCTCAGAGAACCTGTTGGCGTAACATTTGCGCCAACAGTTGGCGCCGTCCGTGGGGAACCATGTTCTAAAAGCTTGTTCTCTGCTGCTGACTGCACTTCGAAGAGTACTTACGGAGGGAGCCTCGGAGTCTCAAGATTCCGCGCACCCTTCAGTTAAGGGCTTCTTAGTGCAGCCCGAAGGCCTTCACTCGACCCCTCGGGTCGTTCGAAGTCCTCCATCTCCAAGACCTTTTCGTGGCTAGCTATCCCTCCGAAGTGAAGTCAGGCTTTGGGTCCTCTCCGAAGGTCCCCTCGGACCACAGGAGCCGGACCCTCGACTAATCCGGTGATTCCCGCCGAGACTGCTGGGCGTCGAGCACCCCGGGGCCCTCTGGCTCCTCCTACGGTGCTTCAAACCGACTACGCAGCTAGCCGAGACCCGGAAGTACCCTCCGACGAAGACGAAGGCCCTCCCGAAACCGAGGCTATGCAGCTAGCCAGGCTTCAGGAGGAGGTATCCAGGTGGAGGCAAGAGGCCGCCGATCGCCTCCGCACTCAAGCTTCCACTAAAACTCCAGGAGGGCCTCAAGACGGTGGTACCCACAATCCCCCAGAAGTTATCCAAGTCCCAGAGGAAGCCGAGAATGCATCCTTCGATAACGAGTCTCCATTACATTCGGACTTGCAAAGAGTGCCTTTCGACCCCAGGTTCAAGGCCTCGAAACTGCACAAGTACTCCGGGGGGTCGGACCCCAAAGAGTTCGCCTGCTCTTACGCCCTGGCAATAGAAGCGAGTGGAGGGGTGCGAAGCACTATGGCAAAATGCTTCCCCCTCGCTCTCGAAGGCGTGGCACTCCGCTGGTTCTGGTCCCTAAAGCCAGGATCGATCAGTTCCTGGGAGTAGCTGAAGAAGAAATTTGTGAGCAACTTCCAAGGCACCTTCGTGGCCCCGATGTCCACAGGAAGTTTGTTCCAAGTAAAGCAGCAGGTGGGAGAAACCCTCTGGGAGTACTTCACGCGCTTCGCCCACATCAAGTCATAGATCAAGGGCCTGTCTACCTCTTCGGTAGTTGATGCTACCCGCGAAGGGGTGCTGAACCCCGACCTCCTCAGCAAACTCCATCGAAAGCCGGTGACGTCTGTGGCGCAGCTCAGGGCATACTTCGAACAGTATGCCAAGGCGGAGGAAGGCTGTCTTCGGAGGTGCTAAGCATTGCACCGCCCGTCCCGAAGGCACCTGCCAATTTCCAGCAGGCGCAGAACATCAGGGCTGGAGCACCGAAGCCTCAAGAGAGAGTGCCTAGTAGGCGCCAGAGTTTTTTCTGCTGCGTGCATGGCGATAATAGGAGCCATGACACGAAGGACTGCAAGTCGGTGTTAACCCTTCGGGGTGAATACCTAGGACGAAGTACGGGGCGGGGTGCTTCGGATCGAGCCCCACCATCGGCACGGTCGGAGCCTGTACAAGCTGTGGCCCGAGCCGGTGCCCTCGAAGCCCCCATGCGGCTGCCGGTGGCCAGCATTATGCCGCCACCAAAGCAAGAAGACCCGCAGGACCGCGGCAAGAGAGTGGTCCTGCCCATCTCCGGAGGGGGGACCCTCGGAACCATGTCCAAGAGGCAGTGGCGCGAGTACGTCCGTGAGGTCGGACACATTGGGACCTCTAGTTCCGCCGAAGGGACGCCAGAATGGTCTCGTGTGCCCATCTCATTCACAGCCAGTGATGCTGCGGGGGTGAAGTTCCCCCATGCTGACCCATTGGTCATCTCTGCTGATATAGCAGGAGTAGAAGTCCGAAGGATCCTGGTAGATGGCGGGAGCTCCGCAGACATACTCTTTGTCCAGGCCTTCGATCAGATGTGCATACCTCCGAAGCATCTACTTCCAGCAGCCCGGCCACTTCAAGGGTTCTCAGGACCGCCTCTCGATGCCCTCGGCCAAATAGGCCTCGAGGTTGCCTTCGGAGAGGGGCCTTTGGCCCGAGTAGAAGAGGTGATCTTCGATGTGGTTGACGCCCCATATGCTTACAATGCTATCTTCGGCCGAGGGATGTTGAACCAGTTCGGGGCTATAGCACACCATAATTACCTTTGTCTCAAAATGCCCACGCAAGGTGGAGTGCTTACTATTTCAGGAGACCAAGCTGTAGCCCGGAGGACGGAGTATGGCCATGGGTAGCCGTTGGACCCCCGGCAAGTGCATAATGTGGCGGAAAGCATCGAAGAAGTGCCGGAGACCTTGAACCCTCCGAAAGGATCTTCGCTCAAGCCAAGCCCGGAGGGTGAGGTGGAGACAAGAATAATTTCGAAAGATGGCAAACAGTACCCAGTACAGTTCGGCAAGGGGCTATCCCCGGAAATAGCTGCCTCGTTAGAAGAAGTCGTTAGGAGAAATCTGGATGTATTTGCTTGGACTGATGAAGACATCACCGGGGTCGATCGAAGCATCATCGAGCATAGCTTGCTCGTCAACCCGAAGGCCAGGATAGTACACCAGGGGCTCCGCAAGCTGTCAGCAGAAAGAGCAAGCCTCGCCAAGACCAAAGTAGAAAAATTGTTAAGAGCTGGCATCATCAGGGAAGTAGCCCATACTGAGTGGTTGGCTAACCCTGTTTTGTAAGGAAGAAGGACTCGAACAAATGGCGCATGTGTATTGACTTCACTTCATTAAATAAAGCATGCCCGCGAGACCCCTACCCGATGCCCCAAATAGATCAGCTGGTAGATTCCACAGCCATCTCCGAATCGCTAAGTTTCCTCGACGCTTACTCCGGATATCATCAAGTATGGCTGAAACGCGAAGAAGAAGCCAAGACAAGCTTTATAACTCCTTCCGGAGTATTTTGTTATGTAAGAATGCCTTTCGGGCTGCGGAATGCTGGAGCCACCTTTTCTCGTTTAATAGCTAAGGCTCTAGGTCATCAGATAGGCCGGAATGTCGAGGCCTATATGGATGATATTGTAATAAAAAGTGCTCAAAAGCACCAGCATAGCCTAGATCTAGCTGAAACATTTGTGAGCCTCCGAGCATGTGGAGTACGCCTCAATCCAGAAAAATGTATATTCGGAGCACAAGCAGAAAAACTGCTAGGGTACTTAGTTTCGAGCAGGGGAATCGAAGCTAGCCCAACACAGATAAGTGCGCTACAAAGGATGGCTCCACCAGAGAATTTGAAGCAAGTTCAGAAGCTAGCAGGAAGGCTCGCAGCTCTTAGCAGGTTCCTGGCCAGGTCAGCAGAGCGAAGCCTCCCAATTTTCAAAGCACTAAAGGGGTCTAAAAGCTTTCACTGGACATCGAAGTGCCAGAAGAGCTTCAATGATATAAAGGCATACCTCGGAAGATTATCAATTTTGACCGTCCCCCTCCCAGAAGAAACACTACTCCTTTATCTCGCAGCAACAAGTTCAGCGGTGAGCGCATTATTGGTCCGGGAAGTTGAGCTTAAAGAAAAGCTAGTCCAGAACCCAGTGTATTTTGTGTCGGAGGCATTATCCGGAGCTAAAGTTAGATACTCCGAGCTTGAGAAGTTTGCTTATGCCCTAGTAATGGCCTCGCGAAAGCTAAGGCATTATTTCTTGGCGCATAACCTGATCGTCCCTACATCGTATCCTCTTGGGGATATGCTCCGAAACAAAGATTCTACAGGCAGGATTGGAAAATGGGCGGTCGAGCTAGCACCCTTCGGAATCTCCTTCACGGCGAGAATAGTTATTAAATCTCAAATTATAGCAGATTTCGTGGCAGAGTGGACTCCATCTGCTATTTGGGCCCCGGAAGAACCCTCCGAAGGTTTTTGGACAATATTTTCTAACGGAGCTTATCAAGCATCAGGTGCCGGAGCAGGGGCCGTCATCATATCACCATCGGGACAAAAGGCCATGTACTCTGTGAGGCTCAACTTCAGGACCACTAATAATATTGCCGAGTATGAAGGAATCTTGCTAGGCCTCCGAAAGGCTAAGGCACTCGGAGCGGCAAGAATAATGATTAAGACAGATTCCCAAGTCGTCGCGGGGCATGTTGATAAAAGTTTTCAAGCAAAGAATCCACATCTCGCACAATACCTTGAAGAAATCCGCAAGGCCGAAGCAGCATTCAAAGGATTTACAGTTCGAAGTATCCCTCGGGCAGAGAACCAACTTGCAGATATCATTGCAAAGGCGGCAGCAGGGGCGGTTGACCTCCCGGAGGGTGCTTTCTACGAAGAGCTAGCGCAACCAGCAGCTGTTCAAATACCCTCTTCGGAGGTACTGTGCATTCCAACTACAGATTGGCGGGCTCCGATAATAAGCGTGTTGCAAAGTACCATGGACCCTCCCGAAGGCCCAGAAGCCCGAAGGTTGCAAGCAAGAGCTCGAAATTACAAGCTTGTTGATGAAGTGCTATACAAGGCCGGAGTGTGTTCACCCCTACTTCGATTCATCTCACAACCTGAAGGTCAAGACATCCTTCGAGACATCCACGAAGGCTTATGCGGAGGTCATTTAGCTCCTCGAGCGCTAGCGGGCAAGACGCTTTGGCAAGGGTTTTATTGGCCAACTATAGTAAGGGATGCGGAAGAACTAGTTCGAACATGCCAAGGCTGCCAGTGGATGGGCAGACGGAGCCATCGCCCGCCAGCTCAGCTTCAAGTTATTGCCCCAGTATGGCCAATGGCTAGATGGGGCATGGACCTCATAGGCCCTTTCCCAGTGGCAAAAGGCGGCTTGAAATTTGCGGTGGTGGCAATCGAATATTTCTCAAAATGGGTCGAAGCGGAGCCACTAACAGCTATCACCTCGAAGAACGTGCAAAGATTTTTCTGGCAGAATATCATATGCAGGTTCGGAGTTCCAAGAGAGTTGACGGTGGATAATGGAACCCAGTTCGAAGCTGACACCTTCCAAATATTTTGTGAAGAACTGGGCATTAAGTTGTGCTTCGCAGCAGTACGACATCCACAGTCCAACGGAGCCGTTGAGCGAGCCAACGGGAACATCCTTTCCGGGCTGAATAGCCGAATTGTTGGATTAGCCAAGGGGCTATGGGTCGAAGAGCTCCCCAAAATCTTATGGTCCATTCGAACCACTCAAACCAGGTCAACGGGGTTCATACCATTTAGATTGCTCTTCGGAGATCAGGCCATGACTCCTTCGGAGCTCAGAGGTGGATCGCTTCGTGTAGTACAACCTGGGGACGAAGATGACCGGAGCACTTCGCTGGATTTGTCAGAAGAAACAAGGCTTCGAGCTGTCGCCAACCTGACTAAGTACCAGAACCACACCAAGACATCGTATGACCCGAAGGTAAAGCTAAATGAGTTAAAACCTGGTCATCTGGTGTTGCGAAGTGTAATAGCTCCGGGGAAGCTAGGAAACAAATGGGAAGGACCATATGTTATCTTACGCTCAGGACGACCCAGGTCATTTAAATTAGCCAATTTAGAAGGAGAAGAGTTGAAGCATGCATGGCATGCGGAGCACCTTAAGCGTTATTTTGCTTAGGGGCCCCTTGTAATCACTTGTAAAAACTTTCCTTTCTATGAATAAAGATAAGGGTCGAATTTTGTTTGCTCTTCAAATATCCCTTACTCCTGATGGACGCATTAGGAGGACAGAGATGCTTGTAGAGCCAAGCATTTTTCTCAAGACCCAGGCAGCTGCCTTCGAACCATTGGTTCAAAGGCTCCGTTGCCAACCTACGGATTCCAGGCTCCGGCTTGTTAGGATCCGTAGAAGAGTCTAAGGACTTTAAAGAAAAACAGACTTTCGGCCTCCGGGTGCGAAGTGTTTGTAAAAGAGCCGAAGGTGGCCAACCTACGGATTCCAGGCTCCGGCTTGTTAGGATCCGTAGAAGAGTCTAAGGACTTTAAAGAAAAACAGACTTTCGGTCTCCAGGTGCGAAGTGTCTGTAAAAGAGCCGAAGGTGGCCAACCTACGGATTCCAGGCTCCGGCTTGTTAGGATCCGTAGAAGAGTCTAAGGACTTTAAAGAAAAACAGACTTTTGGCCTCCGGGTGCGAAGTGTCTGTAAAGGAGCCGAAGGTGGCCAACCTACGGATTCCAAGCTCCGGCTTGTTAGGATCCGTAGAAGAGTCTAAGGACTTTAAAGAAAAACAGACTTTCGGCCTCCGGGTGCGAAGTGTCTGTAAAAGAGCCGAAGGTGGCCACCCTATGGATTCCAGGCTCCGGCTTGTTAGGATCCGTACAAGAGTCTAAAGACTTTAAAAAAGCGAACAAATTTTTAGTCTTCGGAAGTGAACTAAAAATGCAAATGATAAGTACAAATTCGAAGCATGCGGTTGTTCGGACATTCATTGTGCCCAGCGAACCCTTCTCTATTGTAAAGGCTCCGCCACCCACAAGGGGGGTCGGAGGATAGGAGTCACACAGCATACTTTCGAAGCATTTCACATTAAATTATTATACTTTTACATCAAGAGAAATTTGTGTCTAGGCCTAGGTAAAATCGGAGACCTTTTCGGCCCCAAGAGCTACCCCTACGGCTACTTTGCCCTTCGGAGCTCGAAGCCGCCGAAGTTGTCCTTTTAGTTCGGGTGCTTCTCTTCTTCTTCTTCGAGGCTCGCAGTTTCTTCTGCTCCTCTTGAAGCTCGGCCCATGTCAGGAGCCTTTCGGAGTCAGCCTCCACAGGGTCTTCGGCCTAGTACTCCGAGTTGGACCGGTCGATAGGTTCGGAGGACGAAGATCCCTCCGCCTTCTCTTCCTCTTTAATATAAGCTAAGACATCCCAACAAACTTCAAGGGTGATCTCTCCTCCGTCTCCACGAGGAACAGAAAAACGAGATCGGCGGTAAGGCCTCAAGCCCTCGAGGTTTGCCCACTCCTTTCGGAGCTCGTCGGTAATTTCCAAAAGTTCGAAGTCAAGGCCCGAAGGGCATGACAAAACCTAAAAAAGAACAGAACACCCAAGACAAGTTCTTATTTATAACTTTTTCATTAATAAAAAGAGGCTTTACAAGGCTTCATGTATATAGTAACCCTAAGTGGCTAGACCTGCGGGTCGGTTGGTGGAGCAGGAATCGAAGGGGCTGGCGAAGCAGGAAGTGGTGGCTTTGTTTGCGCTTGCTTCTGCCGACGGGCCTCGTCAATCCAAGCCTTAGCTGCGACCTTGTGGTCCGTCTTCCAGGTCGACCGGAAGGCTTCCCAGGCCGAAGCCACCTCCGAAGATGGCCGCAGCAAGTCGTCGTCTGCGAAGCCTCCAGGAGACGAACCCCCGACTGAGCCGAGGGGGATCCGAAGAGATTCAAGATGACGAAGAACCCCGATGCCGGCACACTGTCCGGAGATCTCTCCGTACCGAATGCTGTAGTTCTTCATCAACGACGAAGCGACTTGGATCCTCATCAGCTTTCGGTCAAGGGGCTCGTGGGTCGCAGCAGAAGACGAAGGGCACATGGTGCCAAAGTACTCCAGCGTACCCTGAAGAGCCTCCAAGGTACGGTCCGCAGTACTAGAATTCTTCTTCTCCGCTGCTTCTAGCCCAGCAGCAGTCGCAGCCACTTAGGCCACCCGGAGCATTAAAGAGCTCTTGAGGGCCATCGCCTAGCTGAGAGCCCCCTGGAGCTCCACCAATTGCGCGCTCGAGGTAGCAGCCTCTTGACGGAGTCTTTCAACCTCCGCCCGAAGGACGACGCGCTCGGCCTCGACCTCTTGGGCAGACGAACGAAGGGCGTCGCTGGCTTGTCGCGCTTCCCGGAGGGCTTCGTCAAACTCCGCCCTAGCCCTCCGTTCCTCCAGGACTTCTTCCTCTAGCCTGAGGGATCTCCTGGTGGAGTCGTTAAGGGCCGTCTGGAGGGTGGTGACCTTCCGGTTAAGTCGATTAACCTCGACCTCATTGGAAGTCATTGCCGCTCTAGCAAGGACAAATTGCTGCAAAGAAAAAACAAGTAAGTATTAAAGTATGTATGATCACTAACGCGAAGCAGCTTCGGTGTCTTTTCATACCTGAAGGGCAGCCCTTTCGAGGGCTGAGTTGAGTGTCGAAGCCCTGGCCTCGCTCAAGACGGAGACCAAGTCCGAATTGGCGATGTCTTGGCTTCTCTCCGCCAGGGGCTCCATAAGTTTCCGGAGGCCACTTCGATGCTCCAAGAACGGAGCCAGCAGAGGAAGCCAAGACGAAGCTTGAAGATCGTCCGCTTCGGCCTCGTCCTCCGAATTACCGGTAGATGTCGCAGCTTGGCCATGAAGAAGGCCGAGGCTGGATATGCTCTTGCCCCTTCCCGGTACGAAGGAGGCCGAAGCAGGGACACTCCGATCGTCGGCAGCCACCCCTTCGTCCAGAACCGCATCAGCAGAGGTAACTTCGGTGGTCGGGGCCGCCACTGCAGGGATGACCTCCGTCCCCAACTCCGTCACGGCAAGCGCATCTTTCGCTCTGGCCGACACGTCCTCCACCATCAGGCTCGGAGCATCCAAGGGTATGGGAGGGTCCGCTTGAGCAGCAGCCTCTGAAGGCGCAGGAGCATCGGGCGCCACCGAAGCATTGGCACCCGTCGAGGTACCTACTTCGATAACAACATTAATAAGCATGCTTTCAGAAATAGTGTGCAGGTATTGATCAAAAGAGGGGGGAGCTTCGGAAAGTACCTCCGGGAACCTCGTGAGGTAGGATCGCCGGATCCTCCAGGACTTCGTACATCTGAAGGATATCGGCGAAGTCATCCCCTGAGGCCCTGGCCTCAACATTTCCTGCCAGAGCCGCGATCTCCTCCGTAACCACCTCCGATGCAGGCAAGTTGGGAGTAGCGGGGTCTGACTCCACTTGCACGACGACGGGCACGGGAGGAACCGTCGGAGTTACGCTTACTACATCCCTGACGGAGGTGCTAGGGGGGACCTCCCCTATGTCTTCGTCGTCCAGGAGGTAGGCTTCGAAGGACGCCGCTGTCTGACCGTCGGAGTCCTCTGCCTCTTCGGAGGCTGAGCTTTGCGCGCCTGGCAACGAAGCAGACGAGGCAGGCGCCAACTGCGAAGGGTGCTTCGCTACCTTCTTCTTCCGGGGCAGCTGCTTGCCAGTCTTCTTGGAGGGCTCGGCAGTGGCTTTCGTTTTGCGAACAACCGCTCCGGTCGGGGCAAAGTCGGGAAGATTCGGGGGCTCCATTCGGAGATCTCTCCACACTCTATTGAATCGCTCCCAGCTCCCCACCAGCTCTAGCCTTCTTTGCCTCTCGGCCACCGAAGGGGCTCCGAGAACTCGTTCGGTGGCTCGAACTATGTCCTCCGGAGCCAATGCCAGAGGCGCCGCTGAAAGAAAAAGGTATGATAGTATGAATATAATTGATTTCTTCGTCTAATATGATGCTACAGGGAGTAAGTTTTACCTAAGTTTCGGAGGTCCCCCTCCGAGGCCTGTGGGAACACGATCGGCCAGTTGGCTCCGAGGGGAGGGATCCGAAGGGCGATGAACTCCTCGGCCAGGTCGCGCATGCTCATGCGACGAGCCACCGAAGTGAGCAGCCCTAGCCTCGTCGAGAGCAGGCTAGGGTTCGGAGAGATGTCCGCCTCCTTCCGGAACCAGATCTCCTGGAGAGGACCAGCGAGGGGGGAGTCCTCTCCGACTTCGGCGTAAAACCACCGAAGTATCCAGTTTGTGTACCACCTGTCGTTTATAGCTTTTGCAGGGAAGTGGAGGGCATGCTCCCTCCGTAGCTGGAAATTGACGCAGCCGAAGGCTATCGTCACCTTGGAGTCCCCAGGCCCGTCTTGTGGCTTCGGTTGGCATATGGCTTCGTGGGTCGCGGCGAAGATCTCGGAGCGTCCTTTGCATCCCTCTGCCCGGAGCGCCCATTCGAAGATGGCTAAGCAGGCGATGGCGTTGGGGGACAGCTGAGGCAGAGTTACGTGGAACAAGTCCAGTACCTCCGCCAAGAAGTCCACTGCCGGCAGCCCAAAGCCTGCTTCGAAGAACGCTTCGAAGACCAGCACTTCTCCGCTTCGAGGCCTTGGGGTTGATTCCGAGCCGGGGACCCGAGTCCTCAGCCCAGCGCCCAGCTTTCCATCTACGGCTTCTTCTATAGATTCGGTGGTGCTCACGGATTGGCCGATGATGAAGCTCTGGGCAATCTTCTTCTTGGAGGGAGGATGGAGCGCCCGAGGATTCTTGGGCCAGGCACCGCTCGGAGTCCCCGCCATTGCCGATGCTGCCGATGCAGCCCATGCCTGCCTCTGCGCTAGGGTGTTGGCCGCTGCCGGAGTTGTGTGGCTAGTTCTCGCCATCGCGCTTGGGTGCTCAAGAGTTTGGAAGATTGGGGGAAAGGTGAATCGCAGGTGATGAATGCGGTAAAAAATCTCGGTTAACCCTTGTCTTTTCCTTTTATAACCGTATGTCCAGTACTACTCTTCGATTGGTTTCACACTGCAGGTTCGGTTTCTGTCACCGACAAGTGGGTCCGGTAATTGGAACGGCGTACAACCGCTGTAATAATCGACCGTTACCTTCTTTGCAGACTGTAACGGCTACTTGCGCTGTAACAGCTACATTTAACGGCACTCCACGACGTTCGCACTCCGAGACCGTTCCCTTCCCAACGTGCGTTCCCACTGCATCAAGAACCCGAAGGGGGAGGTTCGAACGCGTTGGGCTCGAAGTCCTCGGCTAAGTCGCAGCATGCCCAAATCCTCTTTAAACCTCAGAAAATAGAAATGTTCCTTCCGTATACTGCCTTCTTTCTAAACAGGTTAACTACAGAGAGGCGTATTCGAGGGGCTACTGTTGGGGGAAATTACTCCATTTCCAGGGCTTAAAGATTAATCCTTCAAAGGCTGAGGAGGACTCCGAAGCTAGTGAACTGCTGTTCGAAGCATGTGTCGCCACGCCGAAGGGTGCAACGGTGCGAAGCCCTGGAGAACCCTCTGAATGGAAGATGGAGGCCTCGAAGCCTAAGGACATGATTGATTGGATGTCCAGCTTATCCATCTACCTTGTAGTACTTTACCGTATATAACCTTGTTTATGGTACCGAATAGTTTCCACTATGTCGGTTGTAATCTAGGGGTAAATAGGTCTTTTCCTTATGCTTTTTCCCCTATAAATACCCCCCTTTGTACCTTGTAAAAGGGGATCCAGAACAAGTTATTCATTTACACTCATTCGGACCACTTGAGTTATTATCCTTTTCGGAGGCTCAAAGTAGTCCTAAAACACAAACTCTCTGTTTGTCCGTTCTTGATCTCAGAGAACCTGTTGGCGTAACATTTGCGCCAACAAAAAGCATTACCACATTTTGTAGCAGACAAGCAAGGTAAAATATGAAATGCAAGGGCTAGCTGATATCTACCCAGGTAAGCATTGTCCAGAGCAAAGAGCTTCAACAAACTTGTTATCTTTTTAATTTTTAGTCTTTTTATTTTCCTTTTTCATTTTTGCTAGGGATAATTTGCATGTCAAACTTATGCTAACCGACCAAGTCAAGCCTAGCCCAGAACAGGACCATCAGAAGCTTAAGACATTGGTCTTGGCATACATTACAATATCCTAGTTCATACTAAAGTGCAATGGTATGTAGTCTAGAACAATGCAATACGACACAACAAACCCACCTAGATCTTTTCACTTGAGCATAAAAGGCATGGATTTTTCAGTTTTATGATTTTTATCATGTTATAGCATATTTTGCATGTTAAAGCATATAGATGTCCAAGTTGCATATCTGCATATAAGTGAAGGACTTACCTACCAGGCATGTAAAAGACAGCAAAAGCATTCAACCTACACATACTAGTTACCGGAAGCAATGGTGATCAATTTTCAATTTTAAAGCATAAAAGCAATGCATATGACAGATAGCAGATATATCATGTGAACTGAAACAAAGCACGATCATCGATAGGTATTCAAAAGCATATACAAGCAAGAATGAGTAAAGCAGGTCAATCATATAATAGAAGCAAGGTCAAACTGTGATATATGAATGTGCATGCTATGAACTCACACGAAATGACTCAATAAAAGAGTAAAGAAGAAATAAAAAAACTCAAAATATCCTAAAAAGGATACACAACTCCCAAATCCCCTCGCAAATGCTCAAACATAGACTGATCTAGGGGTTTGGTCAGAATGTCTGCCAACTGATGATGAGTATCAACATGAACAAGGTCAAAGACACCTTTCTCACATTGATCCCTCAGAAAGTGAAAGCGCACAACAATATGTTTGGTTTTCGAATGAAGACATGGGTTTTTCCCTACACTAATCGCGCTAGTACTATCAGAAAACAAATGTACTCTAGCAGGGAAAGACAACCCAAAATATTTCAAAGTGGAAATCATCCAAAACAACTGTGAGCAGCAACTAGCAGCAGCTACATACTCAGCCTCACTAGTGGAAAGCGCAACTCCAGATTGTTTTCGAGAAGACCAAGAAACAAGCGAAGAACCGAGAAACTGGCAAGTACCGGAAGTCGACTTGCGATCCAGCCGGCACCCACCAAAATTAGCGTCAGAAAAGCCAGACAACTCAAGACATTATGATGCTGAATAATAAAGAACGAGATTAGGCGCATAGGTAAGATACCTAAAAATGCGCTTGACAACCTGCCAATGATATGCGGGTGGTGAAGACTAGAAGCGCGCACACAATCCCACGGTGAACTGAATGTCCGGTCTCATCGCCGTCAGGTATAGCAGCGATCCGATCATCTCTCGCCACTCTCTCTCGTTGACCTTGATGCTGTTCTTGTCCTTATCCAAGCTGCCAGATGTACCCATGGGGGTCATCTAAGGCTTCAGCTCTCCACCGAAGTCGAACTTCTTCAACATGTCCTGCATGTACTTGCTCTAGTGGATGAAGATGACATCCTTGGACTGCTTGATCTGGAGCCCTAAGAAGTACTTGAGCTCACCCAAGAGGCTCATCTTGAACTTGCTATGCATCTGCTCATAAAACTTTGACACAAGCTCATTAGTAGAACCACCAAAAATAATATCGTCCACGTAAATCTGAGCAATCAAGAAATCAGTGCCAACTCGGAGCAAGAAAAGAGTTTTGTCCACATAACCCATCACAAAGCCATTCCCCCATCAAAAACTTCTTTAAACGATCATACCAAGCCATGGGGGCTTGCTTCAGACCATATAAAGCTTTCGGCAACTTAAACACGTGTCGAGGAAACTTAGATTTTTCAAAATAGGGGGGTTGCCTAACATAGACCTCCTCCTCTATATACCCATTCAGAAAGCACTCTTTGTTGGGGAATGGGGGAGCTACGCTAGCCAGTAAATTCAAAATTTCTACCCTATGGCCCTAGGCTCATGCGTGTGTGAGATCATAGATCAGTACCTTCTAGCACTTGACACGCTAGGTGCAGCGGAAGAAGAGGTTGATGAAGCACGTCAAGCCTATCCTCGTTTTGTCCCAGTCATTCCTCGCCGATTCAATCGATGAAGAAGTCACCTTTCCTCGAAGTGACGGCCACGAGCGTTGCTTATGGAGCAACGCCTCGACGGAGTCCACACATACAAGGATGGAGTTCCTCCCATGGCAGCGTGCTAGCACCGCACGTGAGAGACGGGAAATCCTCGATCTCAACGTTTGATATCAAGAAAGAGAGGAGAGGACTCTTGGGTGGCTAGGTCTAATCTAGGCTTATTCCTAGTGCCAAGACCTCCTCCTCTCCTTATATAGGGCAGAAAGCCCCCTAGGTCATGCACATCTTGGAGCCCCCAAATTAGTTACAACTAATCTGTATTCGTAACATATCCAATCTGATACCCCACATCGGAACTTCCGATCTTGGATCGAAACTTCCAACAAGGTATTTTTCAGGTCTCCAAATTCAGCATGATACGCAATAAATCCAATCTGTTTTTGCCCACCCTGGAACTTCCCATACCATATCGGAACATTTGATCAGTACTAAAATTCCCCGATTCTGAATTGGATCTTCCGGCTCATCGGAACTTCCGATACCATATCGGAACTTCCGAAGCAACAATTGCTCTTTGTATCGGGACCAGAAATTAACCGGATCTTTCGATACTCACTATCAGAACATTCGATCCATTGAATTTTCATGGGCATAACCTTCAATCTCCCACTTGCACAAGAACCAATTCTTTGCATGTTATAATCCTTCCCCTTAAGTGTGTGTGGCGCCCCGATTTATCGAAATCGGAACATTATTGAATTTCATAGAAAAACAATAATAACAAGAGGTTCATCATGCGACATCGTACATACGGGCAAACATTCATGGTGCGTAGACCATATTATTACATAAGAGTTAAATAAAAACAATAATAAAAATATACTGCATGACGAACGCCTTCTTCAAGATCTTTCTTCTTGACTGGGTCGCTACTCCAGACCATCCTCATAGTAGGCATCCTCTGAAGTGTGTCCAACGGGTATGAGTACAAAAGTACTCAACAAGCCACCGCAAATGCAAGTAATAATGCAAGATAATAACAAAGGAAGGATAATGGCTAAAAGTGCGGAAAAGTACATTTTCAGTAATTGCATTTAGTGTAATAAAATTTAATCATACGGAATAGTAAACATGAACATCAATAATACCATCTAACTCGAGGAGTACGTTTTCCCTCCTCGCGCAACAGTCCTTACATGTCAAACCATCATGCACACACATATTGAAAGTAAACTAACTGTGGGATGTCACGCAACCCGCCCTTGACCGTGTGCTCGGCTTTTCAAAAAGATTTATGACTCTGATCAGAGATGTACTACTGTACCCACAAGGCACGCACTCATCCCAAACACCAAAGTGTAACGAGATGACCCATACCATGGGAACTCGTGCCAAAATCTCGGCATGAAATGCTCCAAGCGATAACCACCCGCTCTAGGTTTCGCCGGCGCGCCGGGCCGCATCCCGGCTAACGTCGCACCCCCTTTTGCGCCACGTCGGTACAAGCCACCCACAGGTGCTGCTTGACCCATCTCAAAGTGGTGGCCTCGGTTTGGAACACTCCATACCTTAGTTAGGACTTACCCATTAGACTTGTGGTTAGTACGGAAGTGTATTGCAACGGATCCCGCAGACCGGTCCTTATGGTGCCCAGGGTGCTACCAACCAATACCCTAGCTTGCACCCGGAACCCACCATGCACACACTCAACTCTATCACCAACAGCATTCCAGAGATAAGAATAACGGGGATCATATAGTAGATTCCAAACGCTACGACTCATTTTTAATCCTATAGCAATCATGTCGGTACATTGGACACTAACTAATAATACTAATCATTTGGTGACAAGGAGTTTAGGCGAGATAGCATGGCTTGGGTTGCACATCAAGGTCGGGGGATCCTAAATAAATATATTGTAAGGGTTCCATTTGACTAATGCACGTATCTCTTATGTGTTTTAGCGATAGTTTAGTAAAACACGGGTTCAATATGCTCAAAAGATTGGTTTGGTGACTTGCCTTGTTCAACGAAAGGGGAGGGAGGAACTTCTGGGTAGTATTCCGGCTCCTCGGTGGCGTCGTAGTCTTTTTAACATGAATAACAAATATTCAATAAACAATACAAAAATCACACCACAAGCATAGTTTCTGAAATTCATTTTATGAATATTTATAATGAACTATAATGAGATATGGTCCTTTATAAAAAGATTTTAAATGTGGATAACCTTATTTTAAGTCTTCTAACCAATTTAAATTAAGAGGTCCAGAGAAAACATAGTGTTTTCATTACATTAATAGGAAATGAATAAATATAAATTTTGCTGAAATTTAAATAATTAAATTGGTAATTTACCCTAAGGTCATTTGAATACTTTATTAAATAAGGATGAAATATTCAAAGTAAACATACTGTTTTTATTGCATTAACATGTAGAGAATAAATGTACAAATTTTTTGGAATTGAAATGATAATTTTTGAAGTTAAAATGTGCAAGATATGAATTTTAGAAGTTTAAAACCATTTCTGGAATTTAAATTAAATCCCAAAATAGATTCGGGTCCACGGTGAGTCGGGCTCACGGTGAACCCGCGCACTTTGCGTGTGTGCCGGATCAAGATCCATCGTTGGATCGCGATCGGGCGGCCACGGGCGAGGCGGGGGAGTTAAAATAACGTGGACGGCTGAGATTAAAACGCTGAACCGGTACACGATGGATGGCCCAGATCCATCGTGGGTTTTAAATACCAATGGACGCATGAGATTAAAACGTACCGATTTGCTATGATCCAACGCATCAGATTAAACTGCGAGAACAATCTAATCTCCGTCGTTGGATCTGGATCGCACGACCGAGAGCAAATCCGACGCGGCACGGGTACTCAGCCCGTGCCGGTCGTCTTCTCCGGTGACGGCGAGCGGGCCAGAGGCCACGGTGTGCGACGACGGCCCTAGCTAAGCTTAGAAATGGAAAGAGGACGCCTAGGGGAACACGGGGGTACCTTAGGTGAGCCGAGAGGTCGATGGAGCGTGGCCGGCGATGAGTGGAGGCGGCGAAGTGGTTCGGGCTCCTCGTCGGCGATGGTGTTCCGGCGCGGTTCGTCGACGGCGGAAGGGTGGCCGAGGTTGGTGAGGTCCTTGCAGTCACA
Source organism: Zizania palustris (assembly GCA_019279435.1). Classification (NCBI taxonomy): domain Eukaryota; kingdom Viridiplantae; phylum Streptophyta; class Magnoliopsida; order Poales; family Poaceae; genus Zizania; species Zizania palustris. Next base: position 97,950,510 of record JAAALK010000079.1, on the reverse strand, counting down.
ATGGTGTGGTCGGCGAGGATGGAGGAGGTCACCGGCGACGGTGAGCGGTGACCGGAGTGCGGGCAGCGGAGGAGAGTTAAAAGTTGTAGAGGGGGCGTTCTGTTCGATCTTGCAGTGTGTGAGCGTGGGGGTCGAATGCGGGGTACCAGGGGGTTTAAATAGGGTCACCGGCGGGGGCAGAGGGGACGCAATTGTCGGTGGCCGAGGGTTAACGCGTTTAAACGCCGGTGAGCTTCGGGTTGCATGCAGATTCATCGAATCGGGACGCAATCGGGCTGGTTTTAATGGGGGAAACGGTTGGCGCATTGAGGGGAATTCAATGCCGGCGACGGATTAAAGGGAGGGGACCGGCGGGGGCAGATCCGAGGTGGGATTAGGGCTTCGGCTGGCGAGGGGGGGATTTGGGGGCGGATCCCGTGGGGAAGAAGGGTCCGACAGGTGGGGGCCACCGGGCAGCGGGCGCGAGTGAACGGGCGAGGCGACTAACGGTTGGGGTCGGGCGGTCGGGCACGCGTGCGGAGAGGAGAAGGTCTCTGACGGGTGGGGCCCGAGTGTCAGTACGGGCGTGGGGAAGGAAATGGGCTGGGCCGGTCAGGAGAGAGAGAGAAAGGGAGGGAGAGGGCCCGTTACTATTTCAATACCTTTCTGAATAAAAATAATTACAGAAAATGAATTAAAATATTTGGGCTACTTCCAAGGTTGATAAAAATTTGTAAAAATTCTCAAAAATATATCTTGGCCTTGGGATCATATACAAAATTTTCTAGACTCTGGTTTGGTCATTTCATCTAGGTTCTAGTTCAAAAAGGTTAAGGAGGGCATTAAAGATATTTCCAAAATAAATAATTCCAGGAAAATAGATTAAATAATATTTTTATTTCTGTGAAAATTTGGGGTATTACAGTGTGTGACCTGATAGGTTCATACACTAATGTCTTGTTGGCGTAAAAGATTACGCTAAAAGGTTTTCGGAGATTAAGAACTAACAAATGAAGTGTTTGTGAAGTGAACTATTTTAAGCCTCTGAATTGGATAATAGCTCGAAGCAGTTCGAAGTTGTGTATTGAATAATTGAGTATTCGATCCTCATTACAGGGTGAGAAGGGGGTATTTATAGGTAAAAATCTTAAGGAAAATACCTTTTTACCCCTCTATTACAACCGACATAGTGGAAACTATTTGGTACCCCTAACAGGGGTTAGAAGTGTAAAAGACTAATCTAATGAGAAAGAAGATAAGTCTTCCATCCTCACTGGCAGATAAGCTCTCTGAAGATTCAACCTTCAAAGTCATACTCCGAACAGAAGTCTGCATGGATTCCTCGAGCTTGATCATGTACTAAACCGGAGTTAATACTGGAACTTCGGTTTAGTAGATTGGCTTTGTCTTATTACTGTAGAGACCCTGAGGCTAAAATATTTTCCCCCAATAGTAGCCCCTCGAATACGCTTCTCCAAATGATCTGTAAAGTTAGGAGAGCAGTATACGCAAGAAAAATAATCATGCGCAGGGGTTAATAAAATTTATCAACCTTCAAAATATGTAAAAATTTAGAGCTTCGAATCGGTTTCCAAGCGAAGGTCTTATTCGAATAGCTCTAAAATAAATTTCTGCGAAATTGGAAAGACTGTTAGACTCAGAAGAAATAGCCATTATCCTTTTCCTTTTAGAAGAAGCTATAACGTTGCTTTAATTTCATAAATAGTAACGGTCCAGAAGACGGAACGCCAAGTCTGAACGGTAATAAATCGGGAGTCTAGGCTATAAATAGAGGACCCTGAGACATTCAGGATACCTTTCTCACCGTTCTCGCGCAATCCATTGCTTAGCCTCCAGAACTCTAGTCCCAAATTTCTTGTTCTGTTTAATGGTGAAGACAAGCTTCAAGGCTCCCGGGGCAACCTCGACCTTGGCTAGGCAGCAGGCCATGGCGGCGGCAGCAGCGGCAGCTCCTGTGGGGAATCCCCAACAAGCTGGCCCCCATGACCTCCTCCTAGCCTCTTCCAAATACCCGGACCAATCCTACAAGCTGGGTCCATCAACCTGCAAGAAGAAGACGATTGCAATAGCAGTTGCAGGGAAGATTAGCCCTGGAGTTAGGATCCTTGAGCCCGGGCAGGAGGCCATCCCTTCGCCTCGGCCTGGAGAAGTAGTCGTTTTCGAAGCCTTCTTTGAAGCGGGGTTAGGGTTTCCAGTGGTGAACTTATTATCGGAGGTATTGGAGCTTTTCAACGTCACTCTTCCTCAACTTTCTCTAAATGCAATAGCGCGCCTTGCTATCTTCGAGTGGGCGCTGCGAGCTGAGGGCTGCGAGCTGAGGGCTGCGAAGGGAGAGCAGAAATATTCGCAACACTTCACAAAGCCTCCTGCCAGCCGAAGACCTACCAGGGCTCCAGGGGAGAGAATATCGTAGTAGGCTTCGGTAGTTGTTGGCGTAAAAGATTACGCTAATAGGTTTCTGTAGAAAAGAAACTAACAAACGAAGTGTTTGCGAAGCAAACTGTTCTAAGCCTCCGAAAGGATAATAGCTTAGAATAGTTCGAAAGTGTGTATTGAATCACTTGTAATTCGTCCCTATTACAGGGTGAAATGGGGGGTATTTATAGGCTTAAACATTAAGGAAAAGACCTATTTACCCCTCTATTACAACCGACATTAAGGAAACTATTCGGTTTCCTTAATAGGGCTAAAATGGTAAAAGACTAATCTAATAGGATAGAAGATAAGTCTTCCATCTTAGCTAGCAGAAAAGATCCTGAAGGGCTTTGGTTCGAAGACATACTTCGAACTAGTGCCTGTCTTCGGGCTTCGAACGAGGTTCTGGGCATCTTCGAAGATGGTCTTCGGACAATCTTCGAAATGGTTGACTGCCTTTATGCTGCTTCGGCAATAACCCCGAAGATGAGATATTTTCCCCCAACAGTAGCCCCTCGAATACGCTTCTCCGCTTGACCTGTAACGTTAGGAGAGCAGTATACGGAAAGAAAAGATAACCAATCATAGGGGTTATTGGTTTTTATTTTATCTTCGAAATACATGAAGATATGAACTTCGAATCAGTCATAAGATAATTACTTTTCGAACTATCTTAGAACTGACTCAGGAAGTTCGAAAGTCTCTTTAGACTTAGAAAAAATAGCCGTTAGTTCCTGTTTCTAACGGAAATTATATGATGCGTTATTTCCGGAGGAAAATAACGGGCGGGAATGCGAAAAGACAGAGTCCAAACGGTAACCAACGGAACGATTAGGCTATAAATAAAGAGCCCAAAACTTACCCGATTACCTTTTCACCGCTTTCTCTCAGTTAAAAACTTTTGAGCCCTTTGAGTTCTTGAGCCCTAGCTTTGAGTTCTTGAGCCCTAGCCTCCGTTCCCTCAGATCAATCCAGCAATCGCGATGGTGAAGACCAAGGGATCTACGCCTCCTTCGGCCTTGGCTCGGCAACAGGCGGCCGCAGCAGCAGCAGCAGCAACATTGGCGGCGACACCCTCGATGCAGGCGGCAACATCCATGGCGGCAGGGGGGAGAAATCCCCAAATCCCCGATGACCAAGGTCTGTGCCCACCATCGACTAAATACTTGGATCAATCTTTTGAATTGGGGCCGTCTACCTGCAAGAAAGAATCTTTGGCAATCACAGCAGGGGGAAAGATTAGTGATGGGGTTATGATTCGGAAGCCGGGCAAAGAATCGATTCCATCACCAAGACCCAGAGAAGTTGTAGTGTTCGAAGCTTTTTTCGAAGCGGGTTTGGGCCTCCCTGCTGTGGATTTCTTGGCCGAAGTACTTGACCTGTTTCATGTAACCCTCCCCCAGCTATCTCCGAATGCCGTAGCTAGATTAGCTATCTTCGAGTGGGCACTGAGAGCCGAAGGTTGTGAGGGGAGGGCTGAAATCTTCGCTGCGCTTCATAGAGCAACTTGTCAGCCGAAGACCTTCGTAGGCTCCGGAGGCGAGAAAGTGGTGGTTTCCTTCGGAAGCATCAATTTTAGGCTTCGTGACGAATATGCGTTGCAATTTCCTGCTAAAGCCATCAATGCTAGATGGTACACCGATTGGGTCTTGAGATGGTTTTATGCCGAAGTTGGAGTGAGCAGTCCTCTGGCCGGTCCCCTCAAAGAAATCCAGTTTCGGAAGGAAGCCTTAGTGCAACCTGACGAAGGCCAGCTCGAAGCTCGCCTCAACTTGCTTCAGAAAATCAGCCGAAGGTTGAGCATGCGGGACTTAGCCGAAGAGTTCCTCGGACTGCAAATTCCTCCGTTGATGGCCAACTGGCCTATCGTCTTCGAGGATGACTCGGAAGGCGGTCTTCGCAAGATTAACTATACTTCGAGCCCTGCAGGTAACTTCGAAACCAACATGCATAGTACATATTTACTTCGAAGAAAACTAACTCGAATTATTTTTTAGCTTCTTCAGCCCCTATTACTTCAGAGCAAATTGTAAGGGCTTCGGAGAAGATTCTGGGTGCTCCAACTCCGTCGGAAAAAGAATGGCGAATCAAATTAGTCGGAAGTTGGGAGCGATTTAACAGAGTATGGGGAATGCTGGAGTTAACTCCACCCCCTCTGATGGATTGGGTGCCTCAGGAGAAAGGCCCCAAGATAAGAGTAGCTGAAGCCGGAGCTTCAAGTTCAGCGAAAACTCCGGTGAAGAAGGTGGCTCGGAAGCCAAAAATCTCGCACCTTCGGATCCTGCTCCTTCAAGCTCAAGAACCTCACTTTCTGGTTCTAAAGAGGATGAAGGTATTTTATTAGTGAAATTAATTGATGAAGATGCAGCTCAACGAAGTATTCACATTGAAGATACTGCAGGTATTCCGGAGCCTCAAGCCAACATCGAAGAAGTAAGAGCTCCGGATACCCAAGAGGAACAAATCGAAGCCCCTATGGGTGTAGATGAGGCCGAAGTACCTGCGAACGTACCGGAGTCTGGAGATAATGCTGATCAACCAAGGACTTCGGTAGTTCAAGAAGATACAACTCAGGCCGGAGTTCCTGTGGACGAAGGTGGGGTCGAAGTCACTATGGCTTCGATTCCCGAAGAAGTAACGAGAACTCCCCAGGACGATGCTCCTGCAGTCCAAGATTTAGCGGCTGATTCGGATGAGGACTACACTTTTGATCCTCCGATCAGTCCAGTACTCGATCTTCCAGAGAATGTCGAAGGTAAATTTTGCATAATTCTTATCAATTTTTGCAAAATTATACAATGTATAATATTTCTGTTTTGGCAGAGCCTCCTGTTGTCGAAGTATCCCTCGAAGATACAATTCAAAGACCTTCGACAACTTCGGAGCCACAACCGGAGGTTACTCTACCGGGGCCTGGAAGAGGAAAAAGACACATAGAGCCTCTCCCTGCTCAAGGATCGACTTCATCTGAGTCAACAGATGAAAGTGAATCGACTGAGGGGGGGCCATCTTCAGAAGTTCCAAGGGCCTCGGAAGAACTCTCCGGACCTTCGCTAAGCAGAGCTGATCAGAAGGCTTCAGTAATGCTTCCTCTCATAACTCCTTTTTTGGAGGAGAAAACCGGACTTGGGACTTTGGTTAAACCTTTGGGTCAAGCCAGTCGCAAAGTCGGGGAAACAGAACTGGTAGCCCTTTTAAGAAGAGCGAAGGGTTCGGAGCTTAATCTTGCTGTGGAAAGAGCAGCTTATCAGGTATAAAGCATCTTCGAACCAAATAGCAAATTATATATGAATAATTTCTTATTCCAGTTTTTCTTTTTTCTCAGCAAGCAGTCTTAGCCCGCGCTGCGGCTTTATCGAACGAAAACGAAATTGCTCAACTTCGGGAAGAGAACGAAACTCTTCAAAGAAATTTTAACTTATCCGAAGGTCGAGTAGCTCAGATGGACAATGTAATACTAGCAGAGAGAAGGGCTAGGCAAAGCTTGGAGGCTGCGAAGAAAGAGCTCGAAGCAGAAAGAATTGTGCTTCGAGCGGAGATTGAAAGACTGCGGACAGAGGATGCTGCCAAGGGGTTTGAACTTGTAAGACTACAAGAAGAGGCTGGCCAACTCCGGACTCAGAAGAATGCTTTGACTACGGAGAATGCTAGAATCTCCGGAGTTTTAGCAGAAACGACTTCGGCTAAGGATGCACTTAATGCGGAAAAGCTCAAGTCTGAGAAGGTGGCTTCGGAGGTCATCGAGCAGATGCTAGGTGTCTTGGAGTACTTCGGTACTACTGGATCACTACCTTCGGATGACAATGTAACTCTGCTGCGCCGGCTAAAGAGGATCCAAGGAGCAGCGAAGCAAATGAAGACGGCAGGCATGCGTTATGGAGAACTCTCCGGACAAGTGTCTGCCCTTGGAATACTTCGTTACTACGAGGATTTGGGCCGAACAATCACTCCGAGCGCAGAGGGCTCCATCATCTTCGACGACGCGAGACTTTTGACCCCTTCCGAAGGCGTAGCTACTGCTTGGCGAGCCTTCCAAACTTCGTGGAGAGCCGAAGGTCGATCTGCGATCAAGGCTTGGATTGATGAAGGCCAACGCCAAAAGCAAGTTCGGAGTCAAGCTTCGAGCAGTCAGCCTCCTCCGAACCCGCAGGTTTAGGATTATTTAGGATTTTTTGATTATGTAAAGCTGATGCTTGTAAATATTTATCAATGAAAGTCTTGTTTGTCATATTTTTAGGCTTTGCCTCTTATGGAAGATATCGAAGTGTTAGAGCTTAACAGCGAACTTCGCTCACTGTGGAACACCTTCGAACTTCTAAAGAGTTATAAACGTCCTCGATTCCTTATCCCTCGAGATGACTCCGGCGTTATTGCGCCCGAAGTAATCAAAGACGTATTGTCTTATATTAAAGAGGAAGATAAAGAGATTGACGCAAACACCTCGTCTTCTGAAGACACTAAATGGTCCGAAGACGAAGGTGAAGCCCAAAATAAAAGATCTGAAGATCTTAGAAGCTGGGAAAGAAGCCCCGAGCGGCTTCGAACTTGGGCCGAGCTTCAACAAGAGCAGAAGGATTTTAGAGCTTCGAAGGGGAGGAAAAGAGTTAAGCGCAAAGTTCTTAGAACTTCTGATGTTGGAACTAGTCGTTCCACCCCTAGCTCTCGGGACCGAAGAGGTCTCCGATTCCTTCTTGGTATAGATACCAATTTTTCATAATGTAATCTGTAAATACATTTATTTCGATAATGAATGCCGATTTAAAATTGTCTCCATATTACTAGCCCCTCTTTGGGTATAAGCAACTTCGAACTGTATTCAAAGATGGTTATGCGCAAAGGAAAGACTTCGGAGTACAATTTTTTGGGGGTTCGGAGCCCCTCTGTCATTTAAAGATCTTTTGAAATCTTATGAAATTTCTTCGACTTTTTGTAGTCAGAAGAATGGTAACTTGGTACCTTTGTTTAACGAAAGAAATCAATTGAGATAACTTCCAGGACACTTTAATGTCTTAAAAAATTTGTCACTTTGGACTTATATGAACAAACATTCGAAGCTCATGGCTCAAATGTTGTTTTGCTTTAGCCACCTTCGGCTGTTTTTGCAGAAGTCTACCAGCCGGAGCTTGGACTTCGCAGAATTTGGCCACCTTCGGCTCTTTTTTGCAGAAGTCTACCAGCCGGAGCTTGGACTTCGCAGAATTTGGCCACCTTCGGCTCTTTTTTGCAGAAGTCTACCAGCCGGAGCTTGGACTTCGCAGAATTTGGCCACCTTCGGCTCTTTTTACGGATGTCTGCAAGCTGCAGCTTGGACTCCGCAGATTTTGGCCACCTTCGGCTCTTTTTACGGAAGTCTACTAGCCGAAGCTTGGACTCCGTAGAATGTGGTATTGGCTCTTTTACGGATGCCTACAAGGTATCAGCTTGGGCTCCGGATGGATTTCAGCCACCACACCGGAGGCTTCGACTTTATGGGTACGAAGTCCGGAAATACAACCCAGCTTAATGACACTTCCCTCTCGATCGACTTCCGTCCCAGCGCGTCCGCTCGGGAAACTAGGAGTGTCAAGGGGAAGGCAACCATCAGGGTGTATGCTTTATTAATTTAGAGGTGATTACAAGCGAATTACAAGGAGCCCTTATGCGAAGTATCGCTTTAGGTGCTCCGCATGCCAAGTATGTGCTAACTCTTCACCTTCTAAATTAGCTAATTTAAATGAACCAGGGCGTCCTGAGCGGACAATTAGATATGGACCTTCCCATTTATTGCCTAACTTCCCTGGTGCTATAATGCTTCGTAGAACAAGATGACCCGGCCTTAACTCGCTGAGCTTAACCTTCGGGTCATACCAAGTCTTCGTCTGCTGGTGATATTTTGATAAATTAGCTACAGCTCGAAGTCTTGTTTCTTCTGACAAATCTAACGAAGCTTGTCTCTCTTCTTCGATGTCTGGTTCGGTGCTGCGAAATGATCCTCCTTTGAGCTCCGTTGGAGTCATAGCTTCATCTCCGAATAGCAGTCTGAACGGAGTAAAACCTGTGGACCTTGTTTGCGTAGTCCGAATGGACCACAGAATCTTCGGAAGCTCTTCGGTCCACAGTCCCTTTGATAATCCTACTATTCTTCGATTTAGCCCTGATAAAATATTTCCATTGGCTCGCTCAACGGCTCCATTCGACTGAGGATGTCTCACTGCAGCAAAACATAGTTGAATGCCTAGGTCTTCGCAAAACTTCCTGAAGGGTTCTGCGTCGAACTGTGTTCCATTATCAACTGTGAGATATCTAGGCACTCCGAACCGGCAAATAATGTTCTTCCAGAAGAATTTCTGTACATTGTTCGAAGTGATAGCTGTTAAGGGCTCTGCTTCTACCCACTTAGAAAAATATTCAATAGCTACCACTGCGAACTTCAGATTTCCCTTTGCTAACGGAAAGGGACCAATTAGATCCATACCCCATCTGGCCATAGGCCATACCGGAGCTATGACTTGAAGAGCTGTTGGTGGGCGATGACTTCGTCGACCCATCCACTGGCATCCTTGACAAGTGCGGACCAAGCTCTCCGCATCAGCTGTTATTGTGGGCCAATAAAGCCCCTGGCGAAGTGTTTTTCCTGCCAGTGCTCTAGGGGCTAAATGACTTCCACAAAGGCCTTCGTGAATTTCTCGAAGAATTTCTTGGCCTTCGGCTTGAGATATACATCGGAGTAGAGGGGAACATACTCCGGCCTTGTATAATATACCGTTGATTAACTGATAGTTTCTTGCTCTGAGCTTTAATCTTGACAATTGGGGCTCTTCGGGCAAATTTGTTCCTCCTTGCAAGAGTTCTATGATCGAATCTTTCCAATCTGCACTAGGAATGCAGAGAATCTCTGCAGAAGCAACTTGTGGCACCGAAGGTACATTGAGCTCCTCATAGAAAGCTTCGTCAGGCACATCCACAGCTCCGGCAGCAGCCTTCGCTAAAATGTCCGCTTGCACGTTTTCAGCTCTTGGTATACTCCGAATGGAAATACCCTTGAAATGTGCTTCGATCTTGCGAATTTCTTCCAAGTACTTTGCAAGCTGTGGATGTCGGACTTGAAAACTTTTGTCTACGTGCCCTGCTACTATCTGAGAATCTGTTTTTATAATTATCCTTGTAGCCCCTAGAGCACGTGCTTTCCGGAGTCCCAATAAAATTCCTTCGTACTCTGCTATATTATTGGTAGACTTAAAGTTGAGTCTTGCGGAGTACATTGCTCTTTGTCCTGACGGTGAAATCAATACTGCCCCAATGCCTGCTCCGGATGCTTGGAAAGCCCCATCGGAGTAAATAGTCCAAACTCCGTCATCTGATTTCTCCGGAGTCAACTTCGCAGGTGGAGTCCACTCTGCTACGAAGTCTGCTAGGACTTGAGATTTGATAGCTGTCCTTGCCAGGAAAGATATGCCGAAGGGTGCTAGTTCTACTGCCCACTTTCCAATCCTTCCAGTGGAATCTTTGCTTCGGAGCATATCTCCTAAAGGATACGAAGTTGGTACAATTACATTATGAGCCAAAAAATAATGTCTTAGCTTCCTCGAAGCCATTATCAGAGCATAAACGAACTTCTCAAGTTCGGAGTATCTTGTCTTCGCTCCTGACAATGCTTCGGATACGAAATAGACAGGATTTTGGACCAACTTCCCATTGATATCCGCTTCTCTAACAAGGACTGCGCTGACAGCTGAGCCTGTAGCTGCAAGATACAGAAGTAGGGTTTCGTCCGCAATAGGCACCGTAAGTGTAGCAAGATTGCTGAGATAATCTTTAATATCTTCGAAGCTTTTCTGACACTCCGGTGTCCATGCAAAATCTTCGGACCCTTTCAAAGCTTTAAAGATTGGCAAGCTCCTCTCCGCAGACCTTGATAAAAACCTGCTAAGTGCGGCCAGACGTCCAGTCAGCTTTTGCACTTGCTTTAAATTCTCCGGAGGAGCCATCTTCTGCAGCGCAGTTATTTGAGTAGGGCTAGCTTCAATTCCCCTGCTTGAAACTAAGTACCCTAACAACTTTCCAGCCTTAGCTCCGAATATACATTTTTCGGGGTTAAGACGGATCCCACATGCCCGAAGGCTATTGAATGTTTCTGCTAAGTCTAGGCTATGTTGGTGCTTTAAAGCACTCTTTATTACAATATCATCCATATAAGCCTCCACATTGCGACCTAGTTGATGACCTAGAGCCTTAGCAACTAATCTTGAAAAGTAGCCCCGGCATTTCTTAGGCCGAAGGGCATTCTTACATAGCAGAAGACTCCCGAAGGAGTTACAAAGCTCGTCTTGATTTCATCTTCGCGCTTCAACCATATTTGATGATAACCAGAATACGCGTCGAGGAAGCTTAGTAACTCCGAACCTGCAGTGGAGTCAACTAGTTGATCAATTCGGGGCATGGGGTAGGGGTCACGTGGGCACGCTTTATTCAGAGATGTGAAATCAATGCACATGCGCCACTTCCCGGAAGACTTGTTCCTGACGAAGACTGGGTTGGCTAACCATTCTGTATGGGCCACTTCTCTGATAATCCCAGCCTTCAACAGTTTTTCAACTTCGTCCTTAGCTAGAGCAGCTCTTTCTGCGGACATCTTCCGGAGCCCTTGTCGAACAGGCCTGGCCTTCGGGTTTACAAGCAAACTGTGCTCAATAATATCCCGATCGACTCCGGTGATATCTTCGTCAGACCAAGCGAAGACATCCAAATTTTCTTCTACGACCTTTTCCAAGGAAGTTGCAACTTCAGGAGGTAAATCTTTACCAAATTGAAATGTGTATTCTTTACCATCTTTGACAATGACCTTCGTTGCAATCTCTCCTTCGGGACTTGGTCTTGGAAATGACTTCTTCGAAGCTTCGGAGGAGGCTGAAAAAATTTCTTCATTATCTTGGACACTGTTTACTTGCCTCGGATCAAGAGGAGGACCATGACCATATTCTGCCCTCCGAGCCATGGCTTGATCTCCGAAGATTGTGAGGACTCCTGCTTGTGTGGGCATCTTCATGCACAAGTAGTTGTGATGCGCCACAGCTCCGAACTGATTCAACATGCCCCGTCCGAAGATGACATTATAAGCATACGGGGCATCTACCACATCAAAGATAACTTCTTTAGTTCGTGCTAGTAAACCTTCTTCGAAGGTTACTTCCAGGCCTATCTGGCCGAGTGCATCAAGCGGAGGTCCTGCGAAGCCTTGCAGAGGACGAGCCGCTGGGAGAAGATGCTTCCGGGAAATGCATAACTGATCGAAGGCTTGCACAAAAATGATATCTGCCGAACTACCTCCGTCAATTAGCACCCTTCGGACTTCAGTCCCTGCAATATCAGCAGTGATAACCAATGGATCTGCATGCGGGAACTTAATACCAGCTGCATCCTCCGCAGAGAAAGATATTGGAACATGAGACCACTCCGGCATTGCAGCTGCAGATGACGAAGTCCCAATATGGCCTACTTCCCGAACGTACTCTCTTCGCTGTCTCTTGGACATGCTTCCGAGGGTACCTCCTCCGGAGATAGGGAGAACTACTCTCTTTCCTCTATCTTGCCCTTCTTCTTGCTTCGGAGGTGGCATAACATTGGCCACCGGAGGGTGCCTTATAGCATCAAAATTTTCTATCCGCGCCACAGCCTGGACCGGCTCTGGGCGCACTGCTGCTGCTGGACTTCGGTCGGTACTACCTCGACCCGAAGTTCTCTCCAAGTATTCTCCCCGAAGGGTAAGAATAGCCTTGCAAGTGTCAGTTGCATGGCTTCGATTCTCTCCATGAATACAGCAAAAAAGGGTCTGGCCCTTGCCAGCCGTTTTCCCTGGCGGCCTCCAGCCGCTGGACTTGTTCCCCGCAGACTGTGGAGCTCTTGGTGCAAACTTCTGTGGGGGTGCAATGTTTAAGACTTCAGAGCGAGGGTGCTTTTGCCCTCTTCTTCTATCATGTTGCACTTCGAAGACTGGTTCTTGCGGCTGCGCCGAAGTCTTCAACTCTGCTTTAACTTCCGTCAACACTGTCGAAGTAGCAGTAGTCCTCCGAAGCCAACCTTCTTCTGACTTCGAGTACTCCTCGAAGTACGACATCAGCTGTGATACTGTGGTGATGCTCTTCCGATGCAGTTTATCCAGAAGGCCTTTATGACTGACGCCTTCCCGAGCCGCATCAACCACCGAAGCTGTGGACAGCCCCCGAATTTGCGACTTCGTGTGAGCGAAGCGCTTGAAGTACTGCCTCAATGTTTCTCCGGGGAGCTGTTTCACTTGGAAAAGGCTTCCTGTCGACATGGGGGGCACGAAGGTGCCCTGAAAGTTGCTTATAAACTTCCTCTTCAACTGTGACCACGAAATGATTGATCCTGGCTTTAAAGACCAGAACCATCTCAGCGCCACTCCTTGAAGAGCTAATGGGAAGCACTTTGCCATAGTCTCTCTGTCTCCGCCGCTAGCCTCAATTGCTAGGGCATAAGAACGCGCAAACTCACTGGGATCTTCGTCTCCGGCATACTTGCAGAGCTTCGAAGCTTTGAACTTCGGATCGAAGCGAACCTTCTGAAGCTCAGGATGCAACGGAGATTCATTGTCGTAAGAGGCGTTCTCTGGGGCTTCGGGATAACCAAGATCGTCGTCTTCGGGCACTTCGGGGATAGCTGGGGTGGCTTGAGAGCGAAGCCTGTTCGCAGCCTCTTGTCGCCACCTCGCTACCTCGGCTTGAAGATTGGCCATTTGAGTGGCCATGTCTCCAAGGCTATCTTCATCTCCTCCGGAAGGACCTTCCAGGTCTTGAGAACTGGTATGATCAGTTCGAATCGGAATGGAGGGTGGCGGAGTGGCTCCGGGCGGTCGGAGTATGGAAGGGGTTGGCGGAGAGGTTTCGTATCCTCGAGGGATAGAAGCCCCTTGCGGAGTTTGAGGTGGAGGGATAGTCGAAGACCCTCCGACTTCAACTGTGTCGAAGGGTATCTCTCCGGAGATCCGAGAAGACCTCCGAGTAGGATTGCGAGGTGCGCTCCGCTTAGGAGGCATGATGTAAGAAGTTGGTAGAGAACGAAGTTTTTTGGACTAGGTTCCCCACGGACGGCGCCAACTGTTGGCGTAAAAGATTACGCTAACAGGTTTCTGTAGAAAAGAAACTAACAAACGAAGTGTTTGCGAAGCAAACTGTTCTAAGCCTCCGAAAGGATAATAGCTTAGAATAGTTCGAAAGTGTGTATTGAATCACTTGTAATTCGTCCCTATTACAGGGTGAAATGGGGGGTATTTATAGGCTTAAACATTAAGGAAAAGACCTATTTACCCCTCTATTACAACTGACATTAAGGAAACTATTCGGTTTCCTTAATAGGGCTAAAATGGTAAAAGACTAATCTAATAGGATAGAAGATAAGTCTTCCATCTTAGCTGGCATAAAAGATCCTGAAGGGCTTTGGTTCGAAGACATACTTCGAACTAGTGCCTGTCTTCGGGCTTCGAACGAGGTTCTGGGCATCTTCGAAGATGGTCTTCGGACAATCTTCGAACTGGTTGACTGCCTTTATGCTGCTTCGGCAATAACCCCGAAGATGAGATATTTTCCCCCAACAGTAGTATTAACTTCAGACTCCGAGATGAGTACCAAATGCGGTTTCCAACAAAGGCCATCAACGCCAGATGGTACACAGATTGGATCCTTCGGTGGTTCTACGCCGAAGTGGGAGTAGATAGCAGTTTGGCCAGACCTCTGCAAGATATACATTTTCGAAGGGAAGCTGAAGTTCATCCAGACCCCGGCCAGCTCGAAGCTCGTCTGAATACGCTACAAAGGATAAGTCACCGCATGAGCATGCAGGACTTAGTAGAGGAGTTCATCAGGCTCTAGATTCCGCCTTTGATGGCCAACTGGCCTTTTAACTTCGAAGAGGATCTGGAGGGTGAACTCCGAAAAATCTCTTCGAGCTCTGCAGGTAACTTTGAAAACTACAAAATGTTTCATAGATGATAATTTCTTAAAAAATGATATAACAGATAAAAACTTATCTTTCAGCTCCACAAGCCTACTTGACTTTGGAGCAAGTCGTACGGGCTTCAGAAAAGATCCTCGGAGCCCCTACCCTCGTTGAGAAGGAATGGAGAGTGAAACTAGTAGGCAATTGGGAGCACTTCAACTGAGTATGGAGCGTACTCAGAGTTGTCTCTCCTTCTCTTCCATATTGGAGCACTTCTGAGCCTGGTCCGAAGAAGAGGAAACGTGAGGCTGGGACTTCGACGCCAACCAAGACTCCCGTGAAGAAGTTGGCCCACAAACCAAAGTACATGGCACCTTCCAAGTCCGCTACTTCATCTTCAGACTCATCTGAGGATGAAGGAGCAAGAGAAATGCAAAGGGTATTTATAGACCTTGTTACCGGGGATGAAGAGGCGCAGGCAGATGTCGAAGTCCTGGCTACAAATGACACAGCGGTCGTGCCGGCTGCAGAAGACATCCTTGAACTAGCAGGGACTTCAAACATCCTGCCAAGCCAACAGGCCCCTGCCGCTGAAGGCGGAGTCGAAGTAGTAACTGATCTAGCTTTGATTCCGGATGAAGTGATGACTGCTGTTCCGGGAGAAGTTCCAACAACTAATCCTTTGGTTGCCAACTCTGAATCCGAGGAAGACTTCGAAGGGGCGTTTGAGCCTCCAAGTAGTCCAATACTCATCTGTCGACAAGATGTCGAAGGTAAGCCTCAGTAGAGTACCTTTATCTTCGTGTCCTGCAAAATTTATGCAATATATAATACCTTTGATTTTGCAGGGTCAACCCTCATGGAGATGACCCCTGCCGCGAAGACTGCACCTGAAGCCTCGACAACTATGAAGTAAATTTCGTAGGAGGTTACAAAAATGGGGACCGGAAAAGGTAAAGGGAAGGTGGATCCTTTTCCTGCTCCGAACTCTAGATTGACTTCGTCGGAATCTATAGATGGAGGCCAGTCCGTGGAAGGGGGCCAATCCATCGAGGTCTCCGGGGATGCGGCGCTGTGCTCTGGCCCTTCACCTAATGAAGACGATCAAAGAGCCTTGTCAATGCTCCCCCTCCTAGCTACTTTCTTGGAGCGAAGGACCGGGCTTCGGACTCTGCTAGAGCCTTTGGCTCAAGCTAATTGTGAAGTCGGGGAGACTGACTTATTGGCTATACTTGGGGAAGCCGAAGGGTCGGAGTTAGATGCAGCCTTGGAGCGGGCAGCATACCAGGTACGAAGTATCTACAATAAAAGAGTTAGTTTTAACATGTAAATAGTTTACTCACATTGCTTTTTCCTTCGCAGCAAATAGTTTTGGCTCGACATGCAGCTGTTTCTAACCAGCGGGAATGCAATCGTCTTAAGGAGAAGATAACTGCCCTCCAAGGGAGTCTTGAAAGCTCCGAAATTCGAACTTCCAGCTTGGACGAGATTGTGGTAGCGGAAAGGAAAGCCAGACTTGGTCTGGAAGCTGCTAACCGGAAGCTCGAAGCCGAGCAAATCATGCTCTGGGCTGAAGTAGAAAGTATACGAATGGAGCAAGCAACCACAGGGGCCGAGCTGGTCAAGCTCCGGGAGGAGCAGGCGAGGTCAATGGAACAGGCCAACAACTTGCTCGGTCAGAAGAACTCCTTGGTTACGGAGGAAGCCAGGCTATCTTCTTTGATAGACGAGCTGTCTTCGTCAAGGGATATTTTGGCCGAAGACAAGGTGAAGTCCGAGAAGGTAGCCACAGAGACCATGGACAACCTTCGCGGTGTCTTGGAATACTTCAGTACTTCTTGGACTTTACCTTCGACTGGCGACGTCCCCCTACTGTGAAAGTTGAAGATGATCCAAGCAGCAGTGAATATGATGAAGAAAGCGGGTATTCGGTATGGAGAAATCTTCTGCCATGTATTCGCTCTCAAAGTACTTCGATACTACGAGGATCTAGGGCTATCGGTAGCACCAGACTCGGGGGTGGCTCCCATTACCTTCGATGACAACTGGCTCCTAGACCTTTTCGAGGACGTGGCCGCAACTTGGCAAGCCTTCCAAGCATCTTGGAGAGCCGAAGGTCGATCAGCGATCAAGGCTTGGATTGATGAAGGACTTCACTAGAAGCAACCACGGTCGCAAGCCTCGAGCAGCCAGCCCCCACCAGACCCGAAGCTCTAGTTTTGCTTAGGGCTCCGAACATGTAAAAATTTATGCTTTCATCTTTTATGAATGAAAAGACTTATTTGGAAATGTTTTTAGCCTTTTCGACTTTTTATGGATGATCTCGAAGTGCTAGAGGTTAACGAAGAGCTTCGCTTGCTATGGGCTACCTTCGAAACTTTAAGACCTCACAAACGCCCTCGATTCTCAATTCCTCGAGAAAGCTCTGGTGTAATTGCGCCTGAAATATGCAAAGATATATTATCTTACATTAAAGAGAAGGAAAAAGAAGTTAACTTGGAAACTTCATCTTCTGAAGATGTTGAATGGTCCGAAGAAGAGAATACTGTTGAAGAACAAACAAAGAAAAACCCTGAACAACTTCGAAGCTAGGAGAGAAGCCCCGAGCGACTTCGAACTTGGGCTGAACTCCAGCAGGAACAAAAAGATTTTTGAGCTTCAAGAGGGGGAGAAGAGTTAAACGTAAAGTTATTAAAACTCTCGTCTCCGGAACTTGTCGTTCTGGCTTTAGCGGTAGTTCTAGGGATCGAAGGGGTCTTCATTTCCTTCTTGGTATAGATACAATCTTTTCATGATGTAATGTAATCTGTTCTAATGATAAAGATTAAAGTTCCAAAATTGTCTCCCTACTTCCCAGCCCCTCTTTGGGGGTAAGCCAGTTTGAAAGTCGTCGAAGGTGGTTACGCGCAACGAAAATAACTTTAGTTAGGAGTACAATTTTGGAGGCTAAGAGTCTCTTAACAACTTAAAGATTGATTAAAATCTCAAAAAATGTCTTCGACTACTTGGAGTCTAAAAACTAGTAACTTAGTAACTTTTGTTTGAATGTAGTCACTTCGGACTCTTTTTTCGGATACCTTAGTATCCAAAACAATTGGTCACTTTGGACTCTTTTTATAGACGTTCTAAGCTATCAGCTCAAAGTCTATTTTGTTTGGCCTCCTTCGGCTCTTTTTGCAAATGCTATCAAACCAGTGGTTCGGAATTCACATAATGGTCTCCTTGGACTCTTTTTATGGATGCTTTCAAGCCAAAGCTTGGAATCTGTATCATATGGTCTCCTTGGACTCTTTTTACGGATGCTTTCAAGCCGGTGGCTTGGAATCCGTTTTTCTATTACTTTCCCACCTCGTTGGAAGCTTCGAACTGGTGGTTCGAAGTCCTCAAAATTGGTTCAAATGAATGACACTTCCCTTACATCCAATTTCGTTCCTCTAGGGCGTCCACTATAAGTATGAAGTGTTTGAGAGGTAGGAATTATTTGAACCATGAACTTTATTAATTCAGAAGGTGTTTACAGATGATTACAAGGATCCCCTTATGCGAAATATCGCTTTAAGTGATCCGCATGCCAAGCATGCTTTAGCTCTTCGCCTTCTAAATTAGCTAGGTTAAAAGAACCAGGGCGTCCTGAACGAAGTATAATATATGGACCTTCCTATTTATTTCCTAATTTCCCTGGTGCTATGATGCTTCGCAAAACTAGGTGACCTGGCTTAAGTTCATTGAGCTTAACCTTCGGGTCATACCAAGTCTTCGTTTGCTGTTGATACTTTGACAAATTAGCCACAGCTCGAAGCCTTGTCTCTTCTGTTAAATCAAGTGAAGCTTGTCTTTCTCCTTCTACTTCAGGTTCGATGGTGCAGAGAGATCCTCCTTTGAGCTCTGTCAGTGTCATAGCTTCATCTCCGAATAATAATCTGAAAGGAGTAAAACATGTGGACCGTGTTTGAGTGGTCCGAATGGACCATAAAATTTTTGGGAGTTTTTCAGTCCACAACCTCCTTTGCTAACCCTACTATTCTTCGATTCAGCCCTTATAAAATATTGCCATTAGCCCTTTCGACAGCTCCGTTAGACTGAGGATGGCGCACATCAGCAAAGCATATTTGTATGCCAAGATCTTCGCAAAACTTCTTGAAGGGCTCTACATCAAACTGTGTCCCATTGTCAACTATGAGATGTCGAGGCACTCCAAATCTGCATATAATATTCTTCTAGAAGAACTTTTGTACATTATTCGAAGTGATAGCTATGAGGGGTTCTACTTCGACCCATTTAGAGAAATACTCAATTGCTACCACTGCGAATTTCAAATTTCCTTTTGCTACTGGGAAGGGGACAATGATATCCATGCCCCATCTAGCCATAGGCCAATTTGGAGCAATAACTTGAAGAGTTGTTGGCGGACGATGACTTCGTCTTCCCATCCATTGACAACCTTGGCATGTGCGGACTAAGCTCTCCGCATTAGCTACTATTGTAGGCCAATAAAGCCCCTGGCGAAGTGTTTTTCCCACCGAAGCCCGAGGGGCCAGATGGCTACCACAAAGGCCTTCATGAATTTCTTGGAGCATCTCTTGACCTTCGGCTTGAGATATACATCGGAGTAGAGGGGAACATACTCCGGCCTTGTAAAGAATACTGTTGATTATATGATAATTTCGAACTCTTAGCTTCAACCTCGAAAGTTGTGGCCCTTCAGGCAAATTTGCTTCACCTTGCAACAATTCCAAAATTGAGCTCCGCCAATCAGTGCTTGGAATGCAAAGAACCTCCGCAGAAGGGATTTGTAGCACCAAAGGCAAAGTAAGCTCTTCTTAAAAGGTCCTTCTGGAATGTCCATAGCTCCGGCTGCAGCTTTGCTAAGGTATCAGCTTGCATATTTTTAGCTCTTGGTATACATCGGATGGAAATCCCTTTGAATGCTGCTTCGATCTTACGGATCTCTTCCAAATATTTTGCAAGCTGTGGGTGACGGACTTGAAAACTTTTATCGACATGCCCTGCTACAATTTGAGAATATGTTTTAATAACAACACTTGTAGCACCCAAAGCACGCGATTTTTGAAGTCCTAACAAAATTCTTTCATACTCCGCTATATTATTGGTGGACTTAAAGTTGAGCCTTGTGGAGTACATTGCTCTTTTCCCTGAAGGTTAAATTATTACTGCTCCAATGCCTGCTCGAGACGGTTGGAAAGCTAAGTCGGAGTATATGGTCGAAATTCCTTCATTTGACTTCTCCGGAGCCCACACTGCAGATGGAGTCCACTCTACCACAAAATCTACCACCACTTGTGACTTGATTGATGTCCTTGCTACGAAGGAGATGCCGAAGGGTGCTAGTTCAACAACCCATTTTCCAATTCTTCCCGTAGAATCTTTGCTTCGGAGCATATCTCCCAAATGATACGAAGTTGGTACAATCACATTATATGCTAGAAAGTAATGTCTCAATTTCCTTGAAGCCATTATCAGAGCATAAGTGAACTTCTCAAGCTTGGAATATCTTGTTTTTGCTCCAAATAAGGCTTCGGATACAAAATAGACTAGATTCTGCACCAACTTCCCATTGGAATCAACTTCTCTGACAAGGACTGCACTGACAGTGGAGCTAGTAGCTGCAAGGTAGAGGAGTAGGGTTTCGTCTGCAACGGGCACAGTGAGTGTAGCGAGGTTGCTGAGATAATATTTAATATCATCAAAACTCTTTTGACACTCCGGTGTCCATGCAAAATCTTCGGACCTTTCAATGCTTTGAAAATAGGCAAGCTTCGTTCTGCTGATCTTGCTAAAAATCTGCTAAGTGCTGCCAGATGGCCAGTCAGCTTTTGCACCTGCTTAAAAATTTTCGGCGGAGCCATCCTTTGTAATGTAGTTATTTGCGTAGGGCTAGCTTCAATCCCTCTACTCAAAACTAGATACCCTAACAGCTTTCTAGCCTGAGCCCCGAAGATACACTTTTAGGGGTTGAGACGGACTCCACATGCCCGAAGGCTATCAAACGTTTCTGCTAAGTCTAGGCTATGTTGGTGCTTTAAAGCACTCTTTATTACAATATCATCCATATAGGCTTCTACATTGCGGGCTATTTGATGACCTAGAGACTTAGCAATTAACCTCGAAAAAGTTGCCCCGGCATTTCTTAAGCCAAAAGGCATTCTTACATAACAGAAGACTCCCGAAGGAGTTACAAAGCTTATTTTAATTTCATCTTCACGCTTTAACCAGATTTGATGATAGCCAGAATACGCGTCGAGGAAGCTTAATAACTCTGAACCAGCAGTGGAATCAACTAATTGATCAATTCGGGGCATGGGATAGGGGTCATGTAGGCATGCTTTATTTAAAGATGTAAAATCAATACACATGTGCCACTTCTCGGAGGATTTCTTTCTGACGAAGACTAGGTTAGCTAACCACTCCGTATGAGCTACTTCTCTGATGATCCCAGCCTTCAACAATTTTTCCACTTCTACTTTAGCAAGGATGGCCCTCTCTACGGATAACTTACAAAGTCCTTGTCGAACAGGTCGAACCCTCAGGTTCATAAGCAAGCTATGCTCAATGATATCTCGACTTACTCCTGGAATATCTTCATCAGACCAAGCAAAGACATCCAAATTTTCTTTAACTACCCTTTCTAACGAAGTAGTGATTTCTGGAGGCAAATCTTTGCCGAACTGAGAAGAATAGTCTTTGCCATCTTTTACAATAACCTTCGTTATAATTTCTCCATCGGGGCTGGGTCTTGGGAAGGACTTCTTCGAAGGTTCACCTGGAGCAGAGATATCCTCCGGATTGTCTTGTACATTGTTCACTTGTCTCAGGTCGAGAGGGGGCCATGACCATATTCTGCTCTTCACGCAGTGACTTGATCTCCGAAGACAGTGAGTACTCCCGCTTGCGTGGGCATCTTCATACATAAATAGTTATGATGTGCCACGGCTCCAAACTGATTTAACATGCACCTTCCAAAGATAACATTATATGCATAAGGGGCATCTACAACATCAAAGATTACTTCCTCCGTCCTTGCCAGGAGCCCCTCTCCGAAAGAAACCTCCAGACCTATCTGGCCGAGGGCATCAAGAGGAGGTCCTGTGAAGCCTTGCAGGGGACGAGCTGTAGGGAGGAGATGTTTCCTGGAGATATAGAGATGATCAAAGGCTTGAACGAAGATGATGTCAGCTGAACTCCCTCCGTCAATCAGCACTCTCCGAACTTCAGTCCCCACTATATCAGCAGTAATAACAAGGGGATCTGCATGTGGAAACTTTATGCCAGCTGCATCATCTGCAGAGAAAGATATCGACACATGGGACCACTCGGGCATTGTAGCTGCAGACGAAGAAGTTCCAATATGGCCTACTTCCCGGACATATTCTCTTCGCTGTCTCTTTGACATACTGCCAAGGGTCCCTCCTCCGGAAATTGGGAGGACTACTCTTTTTCCCCGATCTTGGCCATCTTCTTGCTTTGGGGGTGGCATAATATTGACCACCTGAGGTTGTCTTGCAGGGTTGAAGTTGTCTACACGTGCCACAGTCTGCAGAGGCTCCGAACGTGCCTCGGAAGGGACTCGGTCAGTAGTGCCTCAACCAGAGGTCCTTTCAAGGTACTCGCCTCTTAAAGCGAGTATAGACTTACACGCATCAGTAGCGTGACTCCAATTTTCACCATGAACACAAAAGAAAAAGGCCTGGGCTTTGTTAGCCATCTTCCTTGGTGGCCTCCAACCACTGGCCTTGCTTCCCGAAGCTTGTGGATTTATAGGGGCAAATTTCTATGGAGGAGCGATATTCAGGACTTCGGAGCGAGGATGCTTTTGCCCCCGACGCCTGTCATGCTGGACATCGATGCTAGGCCCCTGCAAAGGTGTTGAAGTTTTCACTTCGAGCTTGACTTCTTGCAGGATTGACAGGGTTGAAGCTGTTCTTCGGAGCCATCCTTCTTCCGACCTAGCATATTCCTCAAAATAGGCCATCAACAGTGCTATATAGGATATCTGTTTCCGATGAATTTTATCAAGGAGGCCCGCATGGGTAACTGCCTCTCAGGCTGCATCAACCACGGACGAGGTAGACATCCCCCGTATTTGCGACTTCGTATGAGCGAAGCGCTTGAAAAATTGTCTCAAAGTTTCCCCAAGCAACTGCTTCACCTGGAAAAGACTTCCCGTAGACATTGGGGGTACGAAGGTACCTTCAAAGTTACTTATAAACTTTCTTCTTAACTGTTCCCAGGTTCTAATTGATCCCGGATTCAAGGACCCAAACCAATGCAAAGCCACCCCTTCGAGAGCAAGGGGTAAACACTTGGCCATGGTGTCTCGAACTCCTCCGCTGGCCTCAATTGCCAAAGCATACGAACGGGAGAATTCCCCGGGGTCCTCTTCTCTGGAGTACTTACAGAGCTTTGAAGTTTTAAACTTAGGGTCGAAGCGCACTTTCTGTAACTCGGGATGCAGTGGAGACTCGCTATCGAAGGAAGCATTCTCTGGGGCTTCGGGAAAAAGAAGAGAATCGTCGTCTTGAGGCACTTCGGGAATGACCGGGGTGGCTTGAGAATGAAGCCTATCTGTGGCTTCTTGCCTCCACCTCGCCACTTCAGCTTGGAGACTGGCCATCTGGGTCGCCATGTCGCCAAGACTGTCTTCATTTCTTCAGGAAGGATCTTCTGGGTCTTGAGAACTGTACATGTCAGTTCGAAGCACAGTCGGAGTTGGAGGAGGGACTCCGTCTGGCCGAAGCATAGATGAAGTTGGGGGAGGAACTCCGTATGCTCGAGGAAGGGAATTCCCTTCGGTGGTCTGAGGTGGAAGAACTACTGAAGGTCCTCCGACCTCGACTGTATTCAAAGATCTTGCTCCGGAGGTTTGAGGGGACCTCCGAATTGGACTACCACCTGAGCTCCGCTTAGGAAGCATGGTTCTAAGAAATTGGTAGAGAATGAAGTTTTTTGGACTAGGTTCCCCACGGACGGCGCCAACTGTTGGCGTAAAAGATTACGCTAACAGGTTTTCGGAGATTAAGAACTAACAAATGAAGTGTTTGTGAAGTGAACTATTTCAAGCCTCCGAATTGGATAATAGCTCGAAGCAGTTTGAAGTTGTGTATTGAATAATTGAGTATTTGATCCTCATTACAGGGTGAGAAGGGGGGTATTTATAGGTAAAAATATTAAGGAAAAGACCTTTTTACCCCTCTATTACAACCGACATAGCGGAAACTATTCGATACCCCTAATAGGGTTAAACTGGTAAAAGACTAATCTAATCAAAAAAAAGATAAGTCTTCCATCCTCGCTGGCAGATAAGCTCTCTGAAGATTCAACCTTCGAAGTCATACTCCGAACATAAGTCTGCATGGATTCCTCGAGCTTGATCACGTGCTAAACCGGAGTTAATACTGGAACTTCGGTTTAGTAGATTGGCTTTGTCTTATTACTGTAGAGACCTTGAGGATGAAATATTTTCCCCCAACATGGCTGTTCACCAGAAACCGTTTCCAACTCACTGATCAATAGTAGTACCTACAAGCACATATTGATCCTCGAAAGCGTACAAAATCAAATTTTCATGAACCTTGATATACACATGTAGTAGTCCCTTCACCACGTGCCATCAGTCAATTCCAAGGTGTGATACGCATCACCCTTGTTGGTTAACTTGACATGTTAACTCGATCAGGTGTTGGTTTCAAATCATGACTAACTCCTTAGTCATAGTGGCATGGCCATGCACTTTTCCAATCCAATACCTCGAGGGGC
This sequence comes from Zizania palustris, assembly GCA_019279435.1. Lineage (NCBI taxonomy): Eukaryota > Viridiplantae > Streptophyta > Magnoliopsida > Poales > Poaceae > Zizania > Zizania palustris. Next base: position 97,926,390 of record JAAALK010000079.1, on the reverse strand, counting down.
CTAGAGACGACTCTCCCGTTATTAGGAGGGGCAAATTTCATCTTGACCACTCACATCCCAAGACATGTTTCACAACACACCTGAAAACAACCATTATTACTACCCTGTTACGGAATAGCGTTAGGAAGCATATAAGTGTGTCACTACGCATTCTGGAATCAAATGATGATCTCAGGTCTAAGGACTCTTCAAGTACACCATTTGAGATGACAACTGTTGGCACATAAAATATCAGCAGTATCTAGAGGTTGTCTGCACAACACCATGTTCACCAACATGTGTCCACATCACTGATTTGACATCTCTATGTCTATGATCTGTGAAACACAATCATCAATCAGTCAAATGTGTTGATCCATGTATCATCATTGTCCCACATGATGACAAGATTAGGGACCATTTTGAACAACATCGTTGTTGGCGTAAAAGATTACGCTAACAGGTTTCTGTAGAATAGAAACTAACAAACGAAGTGTTTGCGAAGAGAACTGTTCTAAGCCTCCTAAAGGATAATAACTTAGAATAGTTCGAATGTGTGTATTGAATAACTTGTATTCGGTCCCTATTACAGGGTGAAACGGGGGGTATTTATAGGCCCAAACATTAAGGAAAAGACCTATTTACCCCTCTATTACAACCGACATAGTAGAAACTATTCAGTACCCTTGATAGGGCTAAAATGGTAAAAGACTAATCTAATGAGAAAGAAGATAAGTCTTCCATCTTAGCTGGCAGAAAAGATCTTGAAAGGCCTTAGTTCGAAGATGTACTCCGAACCAATGTCTATCTTCGTACTTCGAACTTGACTCCGGGTATCTTCGAAGATGAACGTCTGGGAATCTTCGAATCCGCTGTCTGCCTTTATGCTGCTTCGGCAATAACCCCGAAGATGAGATATTTTCCCCCAACAGTAGCCCCTCGAATACGCTTCTCCGTTTAACCTGTAACGTTAGGAGAGCAGTATACGGAAGGAAAAGATAACCAAACATAGGGGTTATTGGTTTTTAGTTCATCTCCGAAATGCATGAAGATATAAACTCCGAATCAGTCTTAGGATAATTGCTTTTCGAACTATCTTAGAACCGACTCAAGAAGTTTGAAAGTCTTTTTAGACTTAGAGAAAATAGCCGTTAGTTTTCTGTTTCTAACGGAAACTGTAGCAAGCGCTAATCTCGGAGAGAAGTAACGGCAGGAATGCGAAACGACATGGACTAACGGTAAAAAAGTGAAATCTAGGCTATAAATAGAAGGCCTAGAACTTACCCGGTTACCTTTTCACCGCTTTCTCGCAATCAAACACTTTTTAGCCCCTTGAGTTCTTTGAGCCCTAGCTTCCATTTCCTCAAAGCAATCCAGCGACCGCAATGGTGAAGACTAAGGGATCTGCACCTCCGTCGGCCTTGGCCCGGCAGCAGGCGGCTGCAGCAGCAGCGGCGGCAGCGTTGGTGGCGGCACCTCTGGCACCGGCAGTGACATCCATGGCGGCAGGAGGGAGAAATCCCCAAATCGTCGATGACCAAAGTCTCTTCCCGCCATCGACAAAATATTTGGATCAATCTTTCCAATTGGGGCCTTCTACCTACAAGAGAGAGTCATTGGCAATCGCAGCAGGAGGGAAAATTAGTGCCGGAGTCATGATCCGGAAGCCAGGCAAAGAAATCATTCCGTCGCCAAGACCCGGAGAAGTAGTTGTATTTGAAGCCTTCTTCGAAGCCGGCTTGGGCCTTCCTGCAGTAGACTTCCTGGCAGAGGTACTTGACCTGTTCCATGTAACCCTCCCCCAATTATCTCCGAATGCAGTAGCTAGACTGGCTATCTTTGAATGGGCGTTGAGAGCCAAAGGTTGTGAGGGGAGGGCAGAGATCTTCGCTGCACTACATAGAGCAACATGCCAACCAAAGACCTTCGTAGGCCCCGGAGGTGAAAAAGTAGTGGTATCCTTCGGTAGTATCAACTTTAGGCTTCGAGATGAGTATGCCCTTCAGTTTCCTGCTAAGGCCATCAATGCAAGATGGTATAGTGATTGGGTTCTGAGATGGTTCTATGCCGAAGTTGGGGCAAGCAGTCCTTTGGCTGGACCCCTTAAAGAAATCCAATTCCGGAAGGAAGCCTTAGTGCAGCCCAACGAAGGTCAACTCGAAGCTCGTCTTAACCTGCTTCAAAAGATTAGCCGAAGGTTAAGGATGCGAGACTTAGCCGACGAATTCCTCGGCCTGCAAATTCCTCCGCTGATGGCCAACTGGCCTATCGTCTTCGAGGATGATTCGGAAGGTGGTCTCCGCAAGATTAACTTGACTTCGAGCCCTGCAGGTAACTTCGAAACCAACATGTATTATACATATTTACTTCGAAGAAAGACTAACTTGATTTATTTATTTTTTAGCTTCTTCAGCCCCTATTACTTCAGAGCAAATTATAAGGGCTTCGGAGAAGATTTTGGGTGCCCCAACTCCGACTGAAAAAGAATGGAGAGTTAAATTGGTCGGGAGTTGGGAGAGGTTTAACAAAGTATGGGGAATGTTGGAGATGACTCCGCCCCCTCTGATGGACTGGGTGCCTTCGGAGAAAGGACCCAAGAAGAGGATAGCCGAAGATGGGGCTTCGAGCTCCGCAAAGACTCCGGTGAAGAAGGTGGCTCGGAAGCCTAGAAAACCTGCATCTCCGAGCCCAAGAACCTCAACTTCCAGTTCTAAAGAAGATGAACGTAAACTATTAGTGAGGTTGATTGATGAAGATGCGGCTCAAAAAGATATTCACATTGAAGATACTGCAGGTATGCCGGAGTCTCAGGCTAACATTGAAGAAGTGAGAACTTTGGATGCTCAAGAGGAAGAGCAAATCGAAGCCTCTGCGGGTGAAGGTGAAGTTGAAGTTGCTACAACTTCAGTTGTGGATGAAGGGAGGACTGCTCACAGAGATACTCCGGCAGTTGAAGTTTTAACTTTGGATTCAGACGAAGACCTCACCTTTGATCCTCCGAGCAGTCCGATACTCGATCGCCCCCAGAATGTCGAAGGTAAACTTCGCATAATTCTCTTATTATTTTCTGCAAAATTATACAATGTATAATACCTTTGCTTTTGCAGAGCCCCCTTCTGTAGAAGTACATCGCGAAGATCCAATTCAAGGGCCTTCGACAACTTCGGAGCCGCACCCGGAGGTCGCTCAATAGGGTCCTGGAAGGGGTAAAAGACATATAGAGCCTCTCCCTGCTCAAGGATCAACTTCGTCTGAATCAACAGATGAAAGTCGATCTACTGAGGGGGGGGCATCTACTGAAGCTCCAAGGACCTCAGTAGAACGCTCTGGAGCTTCGCCAAGCAGGGATGACCAAGAAGCTTCGGCAATGCTCCCTCTTTTAACTCCTTTTTTGGAGCAAAGAACCGGGCTTCGGACTCTGCTCAAACCTTTAGGTCGAGTCAGTCGCGAAGTCGGGGAGACAGAGCTGGTAGCTATTTTAAGCAGGGCGAAGAGTTCGGAGCTTAACATTGCCATGGAACGAGCAGCCTACCAGGTACGGAACACCTTCGAACCAATAAGAAACTATACATGAATAGTTTCTTACTTCAGTTTTTTTTAGCAAGCAGTCTTGGCCCGCGATGCAACTTTATCAGGCGAAAATGAAATTGCTCAGCTTCGGGAAGAAAATGAAGCTCTTAAACGCAACTTGTCTTTCTCCGAAGCTAGAGTGGTTCAAATGGATAATGTGATTTCGACGGAGCATAGGGCCAGACAGGGCTTGGAGGCTGCAAATAAAGAGCTCGAAGCAGAAAGAATCGTGCTTCGGGCGGAAATCGAAAGGGTGCGGTTGGAGCATGCTAATGCTGGGTCCGAACTTGTGAGGCTCCAAGAGGAAGCTAGCCAACTCCTAAATCAGAAGAATACTTTAACTACAGAGAATGCTAGGATTTCCGGAGTTCTAGCAGAAACGACTTCGAGCAAGGATGCATTAATCGAAGAAAAGCTTAAGTCCGAGAAGGTAGCTATGGAAGTCATAGAACAGATGCTAGGTGTTCTAGAGTACTTCGGTACTACTGGATCACTTCCTTCAGATGACAACGTCACTCTGATGCGCCGGTTAAAAAGGATCCAAGGAGCAGCGAAGCAAATGAAGACGGCGGGTATTCGTTACGGAGAACTCTCCGGACAAGTGTCTGCCATCGGACTACTTCGTTACTACGAGGACTTGGGCCAAACAATTACTCCGAGTGCAGAGGGCCCTATTACCTTCGATGACGAACGTCTTCTAACTCCTTCCGAAGGCGTGACTGCTGCCTGGCAGGCCTTCCAAGCTTCATGGAGAGCCAAAGGTCGCACTGCGATCAAGGCTTGGATTGACGAAGGCCAACGTCAGAAGCAAGTTCGGAACCAAGCTTCAAGCAGTCAGCCTCCTCCGAACCCGCAGGTTTAGGAATAATTTAGGATTTTTGACTATGTAAAGCTTCATGCTTGTAAACATTTATCAATGAAAATCTTGTTTGTCATATTTTTAGGCTTTGCCTCTTATGGAAGACATCGAAGTGTTAGAGCTTAACGACGAACTTCGCTCATTATGGAACACCTTCGAACTTCTAAAGACTTACAAGCGTCCTCGATTTCTAATTCCTCGAGGTGACTCCGGTGTAGTTGCGCCTGAAGTAATCAAAGATGTATTGTCTTATATTAAAGAGGAAGAGAAAGAGGTTAACGTAAACACCTCGTCTTCTGAAGACACTATTTGGTCTGAAGACGAATGTGAAGCTCGAAATAAAAGATCTGAAGATCTTAGAAGATGGGAAATAAGCCCCGAACGGCTTCGAACTTGGGTCGAGCTTCAACAAGAGCAAAAGGATTTTAGAGCTTCGAAGGGGAGGAAGAGAGTTAAACGTAAAGTTATTAGAACTTCCGATGCTGGAACTAGTCGTTCCACCCCTAGCTCTAGGGACCGAAGAGGTCTCCGATTCCTTCTTGGTATAGATACCAATTTTTCATAGTGTAATCTGTAAACACATTTATTTCAATAATGAATGCTGATTTAAAATTGTCTCCATATTTACTAGCCCCTCTTTGGGTATAAGCAACTTCGAAATATATTCAAAGATGGTTATGCACAAAGAAAAACTTCGGAGTACAATTTTTTGGGGGTTCGGAGCCCCTCTGTAATCTAAAGATCTTTTAAAATCTTATGAAATGTCTTCGACTATTTGCAGTCGGAAGAATGGCAACTTAGTACCTTTGTTTTATGAAAGAAATCACTTGAGTTAACTTCCAGGACACTTTAGTGTCTTAAAAAATTTGTCACTTTGGACTATGTTAACAGACATTCGAAGCTCATGGCTCAAATTCTGTTTTGCTTTAGCCACCTTCAGCTTATTTTTGCGATCTCTGTCGAACCAATGGTTCGGAGTTTGCAATGGTCTCTTTGGACTCTTTTTACGGATGTCTACCAGCCAATGGCTTGGACTCCATATATTTTGGCCACCTTCGGCTCTTTTTGCAGAAGTCTACCAGCCAATGGCTTGGACTCCGCAGATTTTGGCCACCTTCGGCTCTTTTTACGGAAGTCTACCAGCCAATGGCTTGGACTCCGTAGGTTTTGGCCACCTTCGGCTCTTTTTACGGAAGTCTACCAGCCAATGGCTTGGACTCCGTAGGGTGTGGTTTTGGGCTCTTTTACGGATGCCTACAAGCCGGTGGCTTGGGCTCTAGATTATGCCAGCCCCCACGTCGGAAGCTTCGAACTTTATGGGTTCGAAGTCCGAAAATACAATCCAGCTTTATGACACTTCCCTCTCGGTCGACCCCGCGGTTCCAGTGCGTCCACTCGGAAGCTGGAAGTCTATGAGGGGAAGGCACTATCAGGATCATATGCTTTATTGATTTAGAAGATGATTACAATCGAATTACAAGGAGCCCTTATGCGAAGTATCGCTTTAGGTGCTCCGCATGCCAAGTATGTGCTAACTCTTCACCTTCTAAATTAGCTAATTTAAATGAACCAGGGCGCCCTGAACGGACAATTAGGTATGGACCTTCCCATTTATTCCCTAACTTCCCTGGTGCTATAATGCTTCGTAGAACAAGATGACCCGGTCTTAGTTCATTGAGCTTAACCTTCGGGTCAAACCAAGCCTTCGTCTGCTGATGATACTTTGATAAATTTGCTACAGCTCGAAGTCTTGTTTCTTCTGACAAATCTAACGAAGCTTGTCTTTCTTCTTCAATGTCCGGCTCGGTGCTGCGAAACGATCCTCCTTTGAGCTCCGTTGGAGTCATAGCTTCATCTCTGAATAGTAGTCTGAATGGAGTAAAACCTGTGGACCTTGTTTGCGTAGTCCGAATGGACCACAGAATCTTCAGAAGCTCTTCGGTCCACAGTCCCTTTGCTAATCCTACTATTCTCCGACTTAGCCCTGATAAAATATTTCCATTGGCTCGCTCTACGACTCCATTAGACTGAGGATGCCTCACTGCAGCAAAACATAGCTGAATGCCTAGATCTTCGCAAAACTTCCTGAAGGGTTCTGCGTCGAACTGTGTTCCATTATCAACTGTGAGGTATCTAGGCACTCCGAACCGGCAAATGATGTTCTTCCAGAAGAATTTCTGTACATTCTTCGAAGTGATAGCTGTTAAGGGTTCTGCTTCCACCCACTTAGAAAAATATTCAATAGCTACCACTGCGAACTTCAGATTTCCCTTGGCTACTGGAAAGGGACCAATTAAATCCATACCCCATCTGGCCATAGGCCATACCGGAGCAATGACTTGAAGAGCTGTTGGTGGGCGATGACTCCGTCGACCCATCCATTGGCATCCTTGACAAGTGCGGACTAAGCTCTCCGCATCAGCTGTTATTGTAGGCCAATAAAGCCCCTGGCGAAGTGTTTTTCCTGCCAAAGCTCTAGTGGCTAAATGGCTACCACAAAGGCCTTCATGAATTTCTCGAAGAATTTCTTGGCCTTCGGCTTGAGATATACATCGGAGTATAGGGGAACATACTCCGGCCTTGTATAATATACTGTTGATTATTTGATAATTTCTGGCTCTGAGCTTTAATCTTGACAGCTGCGGCTCTTCGGGCAAATTTGTTCCTCCTTGTAAAAGTTCCATAATTGAATTTTTCCAATCTGCACTAGGAATGCAAAGAATCTCTACAGAAGGAATTTGTGGCACCGAAGGTATATTGAGTTCCTCGTAAAAAGCTTCTTCAGGCACATCCACAGCTCTGGCTGCAGCTTTTGCTAAGATGTCCGCTTGCACATTTTCTGCTCTTGGTATACTCCGAATGGAAATACCCTTGAAGTGTGCTTCGATTTTACGGATTTCTTCTAAGTACTTCGCAAGCTGTGGATGCCGAACTTGGAAACTTTTGTCTACGTGCCCTGCTACTATCTGAGAATTTGTCTTTATAATTATTCTTGTAGCCCCTGGAGCATGTGCTTTTCGGAGTCCCAATAAAATCCCTTCATACTCCGCTATATTATTGGTAGACTTAAAGTTGAGTCTTGCAGAGTACATTGCTCTTTGCCCTGAAGGTGAAATCAACACTGCCCCAATGCCTGCTCCGGATGCTTGGAAAGCCCCATCGGAGTAAACAGTCCAAACTCCGTCACTTTACTTCTCCGGAGCCAAATTTGCAGGTGGAGTCCACTCTGCTACAAAGTCTGCTAGGACTTGGGATTTGATAGATGTCCTTGCCAAGAAAGATATGCCGAAGGGTGCTAGCTCGACTGCCCACTTCCCAATCCTTCCAGTGGAATCCTTACTTCGGAGCATATCTCCTAAAGGATACGAAGTTGGTACAATTACATTGTGAGCCAAAAAATAATGTCTTAGCTTCCTCGAAGCCATTATCAGAGCATAAACGAACTTCTCAAGTTCGAAGTATCTTGTCTTCGCTGCTGATAATGCTTCGGATACAAAATAAACAGGATTTCGGACCAACTTCCCATTGAAATCTGCTTCTCTGACAAGGACTGCGCTGACAGCAGAACCTGTAGCTGCAATGTATAAGAGTAGGGTTTCGTCCGCAGTAGGCACCGTGAGTGTAGCAAGATTACTGAGATACTCTTTAATATCTTCGAAGCTTTTTTGGCACTCCGGTGTCCATGCAAAATCTTCGGACCCTTTCAATGCTTTAAATATAGGCAAGCTTCTCTCCGCAGACCTTGATAAAAACCTGCTAAGTGCTGCCAGACGCCCAGTCAGCTTTTGCACTTGCTTCAAATTTTCCGGAGGAGCCATCTTTTACAGCGCAGTTATTTGAGTAGGGCTAGCTTCAATTCCCCTGCTTGAAACTAAATACCCTAACAACTTTCCAGCCTTAGCTCCGAAGATACATTTTTCGGGGTTAAGACGGATTCCACATGCTCGAAGGCTATTGAATGTTTCTTCTAAGTCTAGGCTATGTTGGTGCTTTAAAGCACTCTTTATTACAATATCAGCCATATAGGCCTCCACATTGCGACCTAGTTGATGACCTAGAGCCTTAGCAACTAATCTCGAAAAAGTAGCCCCGACATTTCTTAGGCCGAAGGGCATTCTTACATAACAAAAGACTCCCGAAGGAGTTACGAAGCTTGTCTTGATTTCATCTTCGCGCTTCAACCATATTTGATGATAACCAGAATACGCGTCAAGGAAGCTTAATAACTCCGAACCTGCGGTGGAGTCAACCAATTGATCGATTCGGGGCATGGGGTAGGGGTCACGTGGGCATGCTTTATTCAAGGATGTGAAATCAATGCACATGCGCCACTTCCCGGAAGACTTCTTTTTGACGAAGACTGGGTTGGCTAACCATTCTGTGTGAGCCACTTCTCTGATAATCCCAGCCTTCAACAATTTCTCCACTTCGTCCTTAGCTAGAGCAGCTCTTTCTGCGGACATCTTCCGGAGTCCTTGCCGAACAGGTCGGGCCATCGGGTTTACAAGTAAACTATGCTCAATGATATCTCGATCGACTCCGGTGATATCTTCGTCAGACCAAGCGAAGACATCCAAATTTTCTTCCACCACCTTTTCCAAGGAGGTTGCAACTTCAGGAGGTAAATATTTACCAAATTGAAATGTATACTCTTTACCATCTTTAACAATGACCTTCGTTGCAATCTCTCCTTCGGGACTTGGTCTCGGAAAGGACTTCTTCGAAGCTTCGGAGGAGGCTGAAAAAATTTCTTCATTATCCTGCACACTGTTTACTTGCCTCGGATCAAGAGGGGGACCATGACCATATTCCGCCCTCCGAGCAATGGCTTGATCTCCGAAGACTGTAAGGACTCCTGCTTGTGTGGGCATCTTCATGCACAGATAATTGTGATGCGCCACAGCTCCGAACTGGTTTAGCATGCCTCTTCCGAAGATGACGTTGTAAGCATACGGGGCATCTACAACATCGAAGATTACTTCCTCAGTCCGGGCCAATAAACCTTCTCCGAAGGTAACTTCCAGGCCTATTTGGCCAAGTGCATCAAGCGGAGGTCCTGCGAAGCCTTGCAGAGGACAAGCCGCTGGAAGGAGATGCTTTCTGGAAATGCATAATTGATCGAAGGCTTGAACAAAAATGATATCTGCCGAACTACCTCCGTCAATCAACACCCTTCGAACTTCAGTGCCCGCAATATCAGCAGTGATAACTAGTGGATCTGCATGCGGGAACTTGATACCGGCTGCATCCTCCGCAGAAAAAGATATCGGAACGTGAGACCACTCCGGCATTGCAGCTGCAGATGATGAAGTCCCAATATGACCTACTTCCCAAACGTACTCTCTTCGCTGTCTCTTGGACATGCTTCCGAGGGTACCTCCTCCGAAGATAGGGAGAACTACTCTCTTTCCTCTATCTTGCCCTTCCTCTTGCTTCGGAGGTGGCATAACATTGGCCACCGGAGGGTGTCTTGCAGCATCAAAGTTTTCTATCCGCGCCACAGCCTGGACCGGCTCTGGGCGCGTTGCAGCTGGAACTCGGTCAGTACTACCTCGACCCGAAGTTCTCTCTAAGTACTCTCCCCTTAGGGTAAGTATAGCCTTGCAAGTATCAGTTGCATGGCTTCGATTTTCTCCATGAATGCAGCAGAAAAGGGTCTGGCCCTTGCCAGCCATTTTCCCTGGCGGCCTCCAGCCGCTGGCCTTGTTCCCCGTAGACTGTGGAGCTCTTGGTGTAAACTTCTGTGGGGGTGCAATATTCAAGACTTCAGAACGAGGGTGCTTTTGCCCTCTTCTCCGATCATGTTGCACTTCGAAGACTGGTTCCTGCGGTTGTGCCGAAGTTTTCACTTCTACTTTGACTTCTTGCAATATGGACGAAGTAGCAGCAGTCCTCCGAAGCCAACCCTCTTCTGACCTCGCATACTCCTCGAAGTATGACATCAACTGAGAGACCGAAGAGATACTTTTCCGATGAAGCTTATCCAGAAGGCCTTGATGACTGACGCCTTCCCGAGCTGCATCAACTACTGACGATGCGGACAACCCCCGAATTTGCGACTTCGTATGAGCGAAGCGCTTAAAATATTGCCTCAATGTCTCTCCGGGAAGCTGTTTCACCTGGAAAAGGCTTCCTGTTGACATGGGAGGCACGAAGGTGCCCTGAAAATTGCTTATAAACTTCTTCTTCAGCTGCGACCATGAATTGATTGATCCTGGCTTCAAGGACCAGAACCACCTTAATGCCACTCCTTGAAGAGCTAAAGGGAAGCACTTCGCCATGGTGTCTCGAACTCCTCCGCTAGCTTCAATTGCTAGGGCATAAGAACGAATGAACTCTCCGGGATCTTCATCTCCGGCATACTTACAGAGCTTCGAAGTTTTAAACTTTGGATCAAAGCGAACCTTCTGCAGCTCAGGATGCAGCGGAGATTCATTATCGAAGGAGGCGTTCTCCGGTGCTTCGGGATAATCAAGATCATCATCTTCGGGCACTTCTGGGATGGTTGGGGTGGCTTGAGAGCGAAGCCTATTCACAGCTTCCTGTCGCCACCTTGCCACTTCGGTTTGAAGGTTGGCCATTTGAGTGGCCATATCTCCAAGATTATCTTCATCTCCTCCGGAAGGATCTTCCGGGTCTTGAGAACTGGTAAGATCAGTTCGAATTGGGATGGAGGGTGGAGAAGGGACTCCGGGCGGTCGGAGTATGGAAGGAGTTGGCGGAGAAGCTTCGTATCCTCGATGGATAGAAGCCCCTTCCGGAGTTTGCGGAGGGAATGCCGAAGACCCTCCGACTTCAACCGTGTCGAAGGGTATCTCTCCGGAGATCCGAGAAGACCTCCGAGTGGGATTGCGAGGTGCGCTCCGCTTAGGAGGCATGATGTAAGAAGTTGGTAGAGAACGAAGTTTTCGGACTAGGTTCCCCACGGACGGCGCCAACTGTTGGCGTAAAAGATTACGCTAACAGGTTTCTGTAGAATAGAAACTAACAAATGAAGTGTTTGCGAAGAGAACTGTTCTAAGCCTCCGAAAGGATAATAACTTTGAATAGTTCGAATGTGTGTATTGAATAACTTGTATTCGGTCCCTATTACAGGGTGAAACGGGGGGTATTTATAGGCCCAAACATTAAGGAAAAGACCTATTTACCCCTCTATTACAACCGACATAGTAGAAACTATTCAGTACCCTTGATAGGGCTAAAATGGTAAAAGACTAATCTAATGAGAAAGAAGATAAGTCTTCCATCTTAGCTGGCAGAAAAGATCTTGAAAGGCCTTAGTTTGAAGATGTACTCCGAACCAATGTCTATCTTCGTACTTCGAACTTGACTCCGGGTATCTTCGAAGATGAACGTCTGGGAATCTTCGAATCCGCTGTCTGCCTTTATGCTGCTTCGGCAATAACCCCGAAGATGAGATATTTTCCCCCAACAATCGTCATAAAGAAAAAAGTTTCACATAACAAGTCGTACTCATTAATTAAATGCAAACGATATTTATTCAAGGAACAAGATAACAATTATCCTCATACATTAGGATAGACTCTACTAGCATCTTCCACAAACACATGACTTAGTCACGCAAGTATCTAATACCCATAGAACTCATGCTTGGGATGTGGAAGAGGCTTCGTCAATGGATCCGCCAAGTATATGTTTGGATTTTTGGTGCGATCAGGTGATATCGCCGAAGTATATGTTTGGATTTTTGGTGCGATCTAGGCTCCTTGGCTTGCGCAATTGCACCACTATTATCACAATAGAGGTCCACTGGACTGGACGTACTAGGAACAACACCCAAGTCAGAAACAAACTTCCTGATCCAAACAGCCTCCTACACCACTTCTGAAGCAGCGATATATTCAGCTTCTGTTGTAGAATCGGCCCCCGTCTCTTGCTTGGAACTTTTCCAACTCACTGCGCCTCCATTGAGGCAGAACACAAAACCAGATTGCGATCGAGAATCTTCATTATCGGTCTGAAAGCTAGCATCCATTTAACCACTTACAACGAGCTCATCTTCACCACCATAAACCAGGAAAATTTCCTCAGTCCTTCTCATGTACTTGAGGATACTCTTTTGAGAAACCAAGGGTTTGTTTCAGAGTCTGTGATGAGTGATTGATAGATTTTACCCTCTGATTCGAAGGGGTCCCTCCGAAGGGGTTCGGAGGTGGTTTCACCGAACGGTTCGGTGGGTCTGTTTGCTGTAGATGTTTCAGCGGAGTGTGCTTGTCAGAGGGGTCTGACAGTACATTATGACTGGGTCATACCGAAGGTCTCGGTACTTTAGGCGGTACACCAGAGTGTGTGCCGAAGGTTGTTTACCCAGAGAGGTCTCTGGGGTACTGGGTACACTTGTCTGTTTGTCTGTGGTGCGCAGGTGACTTCGGAGGCGACGGACGGTTCGTAGCAAGTGAACCTGGGTCAAGTGGGATGCTTGATGCTAGCGGAGTAGGGAGCTCCATCAGGAAGGCTGCGAAGGGGTCGAGGTTGGACCTTGGGTCGAGGTGCACCAGGAGAAGGCAGTAAGTGCGAAGTGTGGCTCCAGGTGAAGGTACTCCAAGACGAAGTCCTCGGAGGCGAGGCACTTTGAAGGGTACTCCAAATAGAGTGACTTCGGAGTATGGTGGACCAAGTCCTCAGCAATGAGGCAAGGCATTCGAAGTGTGCTCTGGAGGGAGGCACTCAAAGGTATACCCGACGAATGTCTCAGAAGTCGAGGTGCATGGAAGGCATGGTCCGTGTGAGGATCGTCGAGGAGTGTGCTCGGGGAGAGACACTGCGACGAAGTGCTCATGGAATACTTCATGCGGAGGCCTTGGACGAAGGAGGGACTTCAAAGGGTGGTACTCCGAAGGTGGGGCTTCGGAGTGAGGCTGGCTCCGGAGAGAAGCTGACTTTGGAGTTAGGCTGGATTCAGAGTGAGGCTGGCTCCGGAGTGAGGCTGGCTCTGGAGTGAGGCTGACTTGAGGAACTTCGGCCATGCATGGCTTCGCTACTTGGACTGACGGAGTTCGAGCTAGGAGAAGATGCGAAGCCATCGTGGTCTACTCCGAAGGTGTTGGTGCGAAGGCCCAAGGGCTTTGACGGCTTCAGCTCAAAACCGTCTTTGTATTGAAGGCTGACTTCGGTGAAGCAAAGGCCGTTAGGCTCAAGGCTTCTCACCGAAGCTACCACACCCCTTGTGTGCGAAGGGGGGCTTCAGAAGGGTCCAAAATTGCAAAGGCTGACCGCGTCTGCTCTGCAAAAGCTAGTGTTGTCCCCTCTACGAGGCTGACAAAAGAAGCCTCCAAATAAAGTAGACTACCAGCTGTACCCCCCTATTCTGATGAGACAAAACCGGTGTAAACCCTAGGGGTAAAGTAGCCTATTCATAGGGCTGAATAGTGCCTATAAATAGTGGAGGCTAGCTAGGTCACATTAACACTTTGAGCAGCCATTTTGAGCTCCAGTGCCAGCCACCACATACTTTGTATTCAGATCTGTGAGTTCATTTTGTGTTCCCTGTTCAAGCAATAAAGCTTTGATTCTTTTTTCATTTACTGCTTGAACTTGTATGCGTACTTCACTGCATGCTTTGATCTCTTAGTGTCTCACTTCTTTTGAGTTGAGTTTGTGCACTGAATCTTTTCTGGAGAAGTGTGTGAGAAGCCTGTTTGAGTGAAGTGTGTCCTTTTCAGTGTTTGTTTGCTCTGTGTAAACTGGAGGCAAGACCTCTCTGATTACTAGCGAAGCACTGTTCTTGGCTTAGATCGAAGCCCATTTTCTTCCCTTGTCGAAGTCCTCGGCGAAGTCTGTTAAGTGTGTGTTTAGACCTTCAAAGTACGAAGACCAGCACCAGTTGCTGTCGCTGAGTATTTGGTCAAAGTCCGCAGAGGGAAGTCTGCTCTTGCGAAGGGTGATGTGCAAAGCCTGCTCGAAGGCACCCTATGTGTGGAGCCTGCACTAACTTAGTAGAGCTGAATTTTTGGGGTTGTGGGTAGAGCGAAGTATTCTTGGCTTCGAACTTTTGCTCCTTGCAAAGCCTGTTTTCGGAGCTGTAAAATACCTCCAAACCAGATCTTCGAATGGTGTGTTCAAAGCCTGTTCCGCAGAAGACAGAATTAAAATAGAAGGCTATTTTTAGTCTGAAATTTTAAAAGCTCCCATTCACACCCCCCCTCTGGTCGTCGTTTCCGGTCCAACAATTGGTATCAGAGCGGGTTAAGATCACCAGTTGACCTTAAGCGGTTTTGTGATCTATTGGCGACATGGACAGAGTTAGTAAAATACCTCTGTTCGATGGGACGGATTTTACATACTAGAAGGTGTGCATGGATGCTTACTTGCTAAGCCAAGGAAATGCAATTTGGGAGATTGTGTACTCACAATACTCCATCCCTGAAATTCGCACCTCTCAAACAGAGAAGGATCAGTATAATGCCAACTCCAAGGCTAGAAATATATTGTTCATTGGTTTGAGTAGAAGTGAGTTTGATAGGGTGCAGCACCTTAGGACAGCTAGGGAGATTTGGACTACACTCACTATCTTTCATGAGGGATCTACACAGATTAAGGCCAGGCGCCAAAGCACATACAATCAACAGTATCAGCTGTTTGTGCAAGCACCTGGCGAATCTATAGATGCCATGTTTTCTCTCTTTGATGCGATAGTGAGTAACTTGCGGTCCAACGGGACGCTTGCTTACAATGATCATGATAGGTCTATCAAGCTTCTCTATGCTCTTGATTGTAGCATATGGGAAGTGAAGATATCCAGCATTGAGGAGTCCGCAGGTTATGACACATTGACCTGTGATGAGCTCTTCAGCAAGCTGAAGTCCATAGAGATTGCCAAGGCATCTCTTGCAGTGCATAGGAACTCCTTGCCACAGCCATTGGCATTGGTTTCTAGCACTAGCCGTGGCACCACTGCAGAACCAAGCACATGAGGCACTTGTATTTTTGCAGATGGTTTTGCTTTGTCCTCCCTAGTCTCCGTCACTAAGGAGCAGGTGGACACTTTGGATGATGATGAGCTTGCTCTCATTGCCAGAAGGTTCACCCGTTTTCACCATGAAAGATGGGATCAGCGGAGAAGTGGTTTTAGTGGTTGTTTTGAGTGTGGCGACACCTCTCACATCAAGGCAAATTGTCCTAATCTCAAGAAGAGAGATGAGAGTGAGCGCCCAAAATACCATAAGAAGGAGAGGAAACACTTTGTGAAGGGCAAGCGCGGCAAGGTGGATAAGAGAGTAGCCAAAGCTGATTCCAGAGCTTTTGTTGCTTCTCTCAGCGACATCGACACTTCCTCAACTGAGGAGTCGAGCTCTGATGAGGAGGAGGAGTCCCCAAGGAAGGAGGAGAAGAAGGACAAGAAGGGATGAGATTTCACTAGCCTTTGCTTCATGGCCGACAACGATCACAGCGGCGATGAGCTTGACTCTGTAGGACCGAAAGTAGCGACCAGAGGGGGGGTGAATGGGCGCCTAAAAATTCTTTCGAATCAATGGCCTGCTCCCAAAACCCAATGCATTTTAAAAAGAAAAACTAAACAGCAACGCGAGAACAGATTGACTAAGTCTGCAGATTCGAAGTTTGCTGATTCTGAGGTTGCAGATTCTGAGGTTGCAGATTCTGAGGTTGCAGATTCTGAGGTTGCAGATTCGGAGGTTGCAGATTCGAAGTATGCAGATTCGAAGTATGCAGATTCGAAGTATGCAGATTCGAAGGTTGCAGATTCGAAGTATGCAGATTCGAAGTATGCAGATTCGAAGCTTGCAGATTCGAAGTCTGCTGATTCGAAGTCTGCTGATTCGAAGTCTGCAGGTTCGAAGCTTGCAGATTCGAAGTCTGCAGATTCGAAGCTTGCAGATTCGAAGTCTGCTGATTCGAAGCCTGCAGGTTCGAAGCCTGCAGATTCGAAGTCTGCAGATTCGAAGCTTGCAGATTCGAAGTCTGCTGATTCGAAGTCTGCTGATTCGAAGCCTGCTGATTCGAAGTCTGCAGGTTCGAAGCTTGCAGATTCGAAGTCTGCAGATTCGAAGCTTGCAGATTCGAAGTCTGCTGATTCGAAGTCTGCTGATTCGAAGCCTGCAGATTCGAAGCTTGCAGATTCGAAGTCTGCAACACAGAGTTGGACTTCACACAAGAAAAGGGACTTTGACCCTGCCAACTCGATCAAAAAGCAACACAGGAAAAGCAAGGCTAAAGTACTAGCATACTGTAGCTACAGGAAAGTAGTACTACTTGCTACAGAGTAGTAGTACTACTTGCAACAGCAAGAACTAGTACTACTTCTCACGAAGAACACATACAACAGAGAAGCTTCTGTTCCAAATAAATTGATCGCACGCACAGAGAATGAACTGCAGTGCACAAAAATGCTTCGCACAAGCAAAAACAGCCAGATTAAAAGCTCTCCCAGACAATAAAAAGTCACTTAAAAACTTCAGGAAGAACAAGGCTTGTTGCCTGGTGACCCACGCATGAACAGGGGAGAGAGAATGCAAGAAACAAAATGACCCAAAGGAGTAGTATTGATTTTCAGCAAAAGGGTCGTCCAAACCCTAGGGGTTGGGGTCCTATTTATAGGCAGCCCAACACTAGGAATATTCTACCTGCCCCTTAGGGTTTTTACAGACTCAAAAATAAAGGAAAAGACTCTACTGCCCTTAGGTATTTTTACAGACACGACAGACTGACTGTGGGCCTAGAGTTACAGATGACTTATCCGGAAGCTAAGTTTTCGTAGCGACTACGGCTTCTCTTCTGGACAGTCGGATACAAGATCGACGGTCGTCAGTTTTGCGCCGAAACTGACAAAGCCTCCACCGACTTTGCACCAGGTACCCGGATTGGGCTGGCCCGATTCCGCAGCTCTCTCAGCCCGGCAATCACTCACCGCCCGTGTACCTGAGTCAATCCTGGTCAACAGCCCAGTGGGTCTTCTACTGCTTCTGGCCCATGCACCCGGATTGGGCCAGCCCGACTTCGCAGCCTCCTCTGCCCGACAGTCGCTCGCTGCCCGTGTACCTGAGTCACACGCGGCCCATAAAACAGCAGATCTCCTCTCTTCTTCAGTCCTCTTTGACTATCGTTGACAATGACTCATCACTTCTAGAGCCATGAGGCCCACGCTATTCAGCATGGCTCCTCAATCTCCCCCTTGATGAGTGCATTGTCAACACTCCTCAATTCACAGCTCTTCAGCACCTGCGAACAAATGTGGAAACACGAAAACAAAAAAACACAAGGAAACAAAGAAGAAGAAAAATAAGGTAAAAGTTTAACCCTAATGACCAAAAGCCAACCAAAAGCAAGAAACGGTCATTATGGTTAACCAAACCGTAAAAGCTCAAAATGAGTGTGATTTCAGAACAACAAGGATATCGACAGAGTAAGAACTAACTCCCCCTTAAACTCTGATCCCAAATTTTCTCCCCCTTGTTGACAAGTAAACTCATCAAGCACTCAAAAGAGACACAGACTCCCCCTGAAAAGCAACTCCCCCTCAAAATATGCAGTGAATTCAGCTGGGGTGTAGGTGGAGTGTAGAAAGCATGCTTCTCAGATATGATTGACTGCAATTACAACATCTAACAAGTATAGCAACAGACATACTGTCTTAAGACACATGGCATGATCAGTGCAACAGATGATATCTAAAGAAAGTCATTAGCACGCATTTTTCAGTTTTTGCAAAACAAAACATCACCATATTTCCTAGTTAATAAGCAAGGTAAAGCATGAGATGCAGAAGCTAACTGATGTCTACCAAGATAAACATTGTTCAAAACAAAGTGCTTCAGCAAACTGGTTATCTTGTTAAATGTTCAGGCTTTTTCATTTTTCCTTTTTCATTTGTGCCAAGGGTTATTTGCATGTCAAACCTTATGCTAACCGACCAAGTCAAGCCTAGGCCAAAACTGGACCATCGGAAGCTTAAGACATTGGTCTTGGCATACACTACACTGTCCTAGTTCATACCAAAGTGCTATGGTAAGCAGTCCAGAACAATGCAATGCGACAAAGCAAACCCACTTGGATCTTTTCAACTCAAGCATAAAAAGGCATGGAATTTTCATTCATTTTTTGATTTTTTATCATTTTTATAGCATATTTTCCATGTTAAAGCATAAAGATGTCCAAGTTGCATATCTGCATCTATGTGATGAACTAGCTACAAGGCATGTAACAGATAGCAAAAGCACTCAGCCTACACATGCTAGTTACCAGAAGCAATGGTGATCATTTTTCAAGTTGAAAGCGTAAAAGCCATGCATATGACAGATATCAGACATATCAAATGAACTGAAACAAAGCATGATCATCGACGAGTAATCAAAAGCATGTACCAGCTAGAATAAGTAAAGCAGTTTAATCATATAACAGAAGCAAGCTCAAAAGTGTGATATGTGAATATGTATGATATGAACACACACAAAAAGACTCAAGAAAAGAGTAAAGAAGAAAGAAAACTGACTCAAAATATCCTAAAAAGGATACACAACACCCAAATCCCCTCGTAAACGCTCAAAAGTAGACTGATCTAGGGGTTTGGTGAAAATGTCAGCCAACTGATGATGGGTATCAACATGAACAAGGTCAATGACACCTTTCTCATATTGATCCCGCAAAAAGTGAAAGCGCACATCAATGTGTTTGGTTTTTGAATGAAGACATGGGTTTTTCCCTACACTAATTGCACTGGTGCTGTCGCAAAACAAAGGAACTCTGGTAGGAAAGAACAAACCAAAATCTCTCAGAGTGGAAATCATCCAAACCAACTGTGAGCAGCAGCTAGCAGCAGCTACATACTCAGCCTCTGTGGTCGAAAGAGCAACTCCAGATTGCTTTCGAGAAGACCAAGAGACAAGAGAAGAACCAAGAAACTGGCAAGTACCGGAAGTCGACTTGCGATCCAACCGGCACCCACCAAAGTCAGCGTCCGAAAAGCCAGATAAATCAAGAGAAGATGATGTTGAATAGTAAAGACCAAGATCAGGCGCATAAGTGAGATACCTGAAGATGCGCTTGACAGCCTGCCGATGAGACGCGCGAGGTGAAGACTGGAAACGCGCGCACAGTCCCACGACGAACTGTATGTCTGGCCTCGTCGCCGTCAAGTACAGCAGCGAACCGATCATCCCTCGAAATTCTCTCTCGTTGACCTTGACGCCGCTCTCGTCCTTGTCCAGACCCCCAGAAGTGCCCATCGGGGTCATCTGCGGCTTCAGCTCACCACCAAAGTCAAATTTTTTCAACATGTCACGAGTGTACTTACCTTGGTGGATGAAGGTGCCGTCCTTGGTCTGCTTGATCTGGAGCCCTAGAAAGTACTTGAGCTCACCCATGAGGCTCATCTCGAACTCACTGTGCATCTGCTCAGAAAACTTGGACACAAGAGAATCAGTAGTACCGCCAAAGATAATATCGTCCACATAAATCTGAGCAACTAAGAAATCTGAATCATCTCTGAGCAAGAAAAGAGTTTTGTCCACAGAACCCATCACGAAACCCTTCCCCAACAAAAACTGCTTTAACCGGTCATACCAAGCCCTGGGGGCTTGTTTCAACCCGTATAAAGCTTTGTGCAATTTAAAAACATGTCGAGGAAACTTAGGGTTCTCAAAACCGGGGGGTTGCCTAACATAAACCTCCTATGCCACTTCCAGAGCTCAGAGGAGGATCCAGCAATCAAACAGCGAGAAGGGCCAAAAGAACTAGAGAAGTCAATTCGAAAAACTTTACCGAAGGGTAAATCTGACAAACTAAAGACCCTCTAGAATCAACCACAGAAGAATTTCCCTTCTTAAAACGCACTTCCAAACCATCCTCAAGAAGTTGCGACACAGAAATTAAATTAAAATTCAGATTTTTGACCAAAGCAACATTCTTTAAAGAGAAATGGTCTGAGATGCTGATTGAGCCTATGCCACTTACTTTCCCTTGACCGCTGTTCCCGAATGTAATGTACTCTTTGGAGCTCGGGGGAGTGAGACTGGAGAACCATCTGCGATGTCCCGTCATGTGGCGAGAGCATCCTGAGTCCATGATCCAAACATCCTCCAGTCCCCGGTCCTGCACAATCAATGTCTGTAAGTGGGAGCAAATGGTCCGGCACCAGGTTTAGCAAAAGAGCTAAACCAGTGTCGAGCCATCTGCTCAAAAGATGGAAAGCGAAAACCATCAAAAGAGTTTGGACCAAAACGCGGCTCAAAACGCGGTCCACGGTCCTTCCTAACCCTGCGGCCACGAGGTCCAGAACCGTAGCCAACACGGTCTGGAACTCTGCCGGAACGAACACCACCAACTGGAGCATGGGCAAGAAAGCCGTCTCCTCTACCACCACCTACACGACGCGGCCTGGCCTCCAGCCTCTCCCCGCGCCGAGGAACACGCAGTCTACCACCCTGCTGGTAGAACTGCACCTGATCACTACGAGCCCTCTCTGCTCTCTCAACCCGCTTCCTCCTGAAGCAAAACTCCGCAAGATGCCCGTCTCTCTGACAATACTCACAATGATAGGTAGGCTTCTTGGGATGTGGTTGAGGCTTGGGGTTCTTGGGCTTGGTAGTGTTTGGTGTGGTCTTCTTGGGCTGAGAGGGTCCAGGAAGAGAGTCTAGAGAAGAGTGGAGGTGTTTGGGCTTAGGAACCCAGATAGGCTTCTTGGGTGGAGATTTGGATGGTTCATGGATCACTCCATCCTTGGGCTGACAAGCCTGGGAGGTCTCAGTGGAGTGAGTCTTGGGATACCTCTGCTTTGGAGTCATTTTACTCCACTCCACTGCCCGGCTGAGGGCACTCTCAAAGTCAGCCTTGGTGTAGGTGTAACCTACTCCAAACCCATCCTTCCTCTTGAACTGCTGGATCATCATGCCAAGTTGTGGCTCTCTGGCACTGATCCAACTCAGGATAGAACGGAGGTAAAAGTTCTCATTCTGAGAATCTGCTAGCTCCTCTCTCAAGGAAGCTAGAACCTCCACCTGAGACAAGCAGGTCTCACACTCACTCTCTACTTGGACAGACTTTCCGGCTTTTAGCTTAATCAACTCCATTCTAAGAGACAGACAGTTCTCACAAACAGTGGGTGGAACTGACAGTGTCTCAAGCTCTAGCCTAGTCTGGGCAAGCTCAGCTCTCAACCTCTCTAAATCACCCAAATGCTCATTGCCCTTGGATTTCAGCTCAGCTAAGGCAGCTAGATGAGATGAGCAATCAACACAGGGTGCGACGACAGTGGCTTGAGCATCTTTCAGCTCCAGCTGAGCGCTTTCAAGCTCAGTGGCCAAAGCGTCCCTCTCATCAACCCTTTCTGTGTACCTGGACTTCAAAGTCGACAGGTCACACAGAAGCACCTCACACTTCGGGCACTCACTGCTATCACCCAAGCAAGGGGAAGAGGATAGACTCTCAATCCTACCGTTGGCCACGGCAAGCTCACTCTCTAACTCGTCTATCCTTTTCTTAGCCCCCCTAAGCAGTTTCTCCCGATACTTCAACTCCTGACGATTGCTCTCAAGTAAATCAACAATTTCGCGCTCATATGATGATACCTTGCTATCGTCGTCGTCGGAGTCGTCGGAGGAGCTCTTTTCTTCCTTATCCCCAAGAGCCATTGAACAGAAGCTCTTGCGGGATCTTCGGCGCTGGTGTGAGCGGCTCTTCGGCTTGTCTCCGAAGGCCATGAAGCAGAGGCCCGCCGGATCGTCCTTGTCCTTCCCCTTCCTGATGACGATCTCCTCATCGCTTGAGCTTGATGAAGAGGAAGAAGACGTGGACTGCTTGGAGTAGCTCTTCTCCATCTCGGCGAAGAAGGCCTTGTCGCGCTTCTTGTTCTCTCGCCGATAGTCCTTCAGGGCCTTCTTGAAGAAACGAGTCTTCGGCTTGCCCTTGTTGAAGGATGAGCTCTCATGCTTGCCGGAGTCGTGGAAGCTGCCACTGGTGCCCTTCTTGTGGCCGTTGCGCTTGGGGCAGTCGGCGATGAAGTGTCCTGGATCACCACACTCAAAGCATCCGGATTTTGTGTCGTGTCTTTTGAACATTCTTTTGTCATAGACACGACGCACCCGGTTGTTAAACAGACACAACTCATCATCTCCCAAAGACTCAAGCTGGTCCTCAGTGATAGACATCAAAGAGAACCCAGCACAACTCACAGCAGAGGGATCAACAGAAGGTGTAGCAAGGGCCAGGGATTTCTATCCCGAACCAGTGAGATTTGATCTCAGCTGGATATCTACCTCAGTGGCCT
Source organism: Zizania palustris (assembly GCA_019279435.1). Taxonomy (NCBI): domain Eukaryota; kingdom Viridiplantae; phylum Streptophyta; class Magnoliopsida; order Poales; family Poaceae; genus Zizania; species Zizania palustris. Next base: position 97,903,744 of record JAAALK010000079.1, on the reverse strand, counting down.
TCAGCTTGCTAAATAACTCAGAAATGGTCAAGGTATCGTAAGAAGTGCTCTCAACGATAGAGGATACCTTGATCTCCCAGATCTTTGGGTCCAAGGTATGAAGAACCTTGAGCGCCTGCTCGTGATCTGAGACTAACTGAGCACCCTCAGCCTTGTTGTCCCGAAGCTTGTTAATGATCGACTGAAAGCGACCAAACAAAGCCTCAACAGATTCACCCGGCTTCTGTGTGAAATTCTCATATTCACGCCGGTAGGTCTGATAGAGCCGAGCCTTGACCTGTGCTGTTCCCTCATGGTGTGCCTTGAGGGTAGCCCAGATCTCTCTCGCAGTGGAGAGATGACTCACACGCTCAAACTCAGTGGGACCTAAACCAGAAAACAGAATGTTCACAGCCTTACTGTTGCTCAGATGCTGAGCAATGATACCAGCAGTACCATGCTCAGTGACTGGCAGAATGACAAATGTGGTGTGAACACAAATGTCCCATATGTCCGAGCCCTGGCTCATTAGATAAGCTCGCATGCGAGTCTTCCAATAATTATAGCCATAGGCTTCCAAGGACGGGACCTTGCCAGGAGACGTCATGGTCACTACCGGGGTTTAGAACCGGTTAAGGTATGGAAAAACCCTAACCAGGCTCTGATACCACTTGTAGGACCGAAAGTAGCGACCAGAGGGGGGGTGAATGGGCGCCTAAAAATTCTTTCGAATCAATGGCCTGCTCCCAAAACCCAACGCATTTTAAAAAGAAAAACTAAACAGCAACGCGAGAACAGATTGACTAAGTCTGCAGATTCGAAGTTTGCTGATTCTGAGGTTGCAGATTCTGAGGTTGCAGATTCTGAGGTTGCAGATTCTGAGGTTGCAGATTCGGAGGTTGCAGATTCGAAGTATGCAGATTCGAAGTATGCAGATTCGAAGTATGCAGATTCGAAGGTTGCAGATTCGAAGTATGCAGATTCGAAGTATGCAGATTCGAAGCTTGCAGATTCGAAGTCTGCTGATTCGAAGTCTGCTGATTCGAAGTCTGCAGGTTCGAAGCTTGCAGATTCGAAGTCTGCAGATTCGAAGCTTGCAGATTCGAAGTCTGCTGATTCGAAGCCTGCAGGTTCGAAGCCTGCAGATTCGAAGTCTGCAGATTCGAAGCTTGCAGATTCGAAGTCTGCTGATTCGAAGTCTGCTGATTCGAAGCCTGCTGATTCGAAGTCTGCAGGTTCGAAGCTTGCAGATTCGAAGTCTGCAGATTCGAAGCTTGCAGATTCGAAGTCTGCTGATTCGAAGTCTGCTGATTCGAAGCCTGCAGATTCGAAGCTTGCAGATTCGAAGTCTGCAACACAGAGTTGGACTTCACACAAGAAAAGGGACTTTGACCCTGCCAACTCGATCAAAAAGCAACACAGGAAAAGCAAGGCTAAAGTACTAGCATACTGTAGCTACAGGAAAGTAGTACTACTTGCTACAGAGTAGTAGTACTACTTGCAACAGCAAGAACTAGTACTACTTCTCACGAAGAACACATACAACAGAGAAGCTTCTGTTCCAAATAAATTGATCGCACGCACAGAGAATGAACTGCAGTGCACAAAAATGCTTCGCACAAGCAAAAACAGCCAGATTAAAAGCTCTCCCAGACAACAAAAAGTCACTTAAAAACTTCAGGAAGAACAAGGCTTGTTGCCTGGTGACCCACGCATGAACAGGGGAGAGAGAATGCAAGAAACAAAATGACCCAAAGGAGTAGTATTGATTTTCAGCAAAAGGGTCGTCCAAACCCTAGGGGTTGGGGTCCTATTTATAGGCAGCCCAACACTAGGAATATTCTACCTGCCCCTTAGGGTTTTTACAGACTCAAAAATAAAGGAAAAGACTCTACTGCCCTTAGGTATTTTTACAGACACGACAGACTGACTGTGGGCCTAGAGTTACAGATGACTTATCCGGAAGCTAAGTTTTCGTAGCGACTACGGCTTCTCTTCTGGACAGTCGGATACAAGATCGACGGTCGTCAGTTTTGCGCCAAAACTGACAAAGCCTCCACCGACTTTGCACCAGGTACCCGGATTGGGCCGGCCCGATTCCGCAGCTCTCTCAGCCCGGCAATCACTCACCGCCCGTGTACCTGAGTCAATCCTGGTCAACAGCCCAGTGGGTCTTCTACTGCTTCTGGCCCATGCACCCGGATTGGGCCAGCCCGACTTCGCAGCCTCCTCTGCCCGACAGTCGCTCGCTGCCCGTGTACCTGAGTCACACGCGGCCCATAAAACAGCAGATCTCCTCTCTTCTTCAGTCCTCTTTGACTATCGTTGACAATGACTCATCACTTCTAGAGCCATGAGGCCCACGCTATTCAGCATGGCTCCTCAGACTCCTCTGAGGTACCACTATCCTATGACCAACTTTCAATTAAACTAGATGAACTAAATGAAGTAGTTCTTGGTCAGGATAGGTTACTTGTGCAAGCCGCTAGAGATAGAAAAGACCTTAGACTTAGGCTAGAATCTGTTTCTACTGATTATGCCATGCTTAAATCTGGGATTAATGATGCTGAATGTGAATCTTGCACTGTTGTCATGGGTGAACTTTCTCAGTTGTGTTCTGTGCATGCTCAAACTCTTTCTGAGCTTAAGACTGCACAAAAGCAGCTTTTGATGGTGGATTATAGTCCTCATGATATAATTGAATGCATTAACTACCCCTTATTACGTGAGAGCATTGATTTACGTGATAAGCATGTTCAGGACTTGGAGGCTAGATTGGAGAGGGCCGGTAGTTCTAAAGATGTGCAACCTATGTGTGACACATGCATAACCCTTAAGGACTAGCTAGGCATGGTTAGAGAGCGAGCTGAGAACCTCATGACTGAAAATGAATACCTTCTTTCCGTGGTTAACAAATGCACTAAGGGAAAGGGTATGATGGATTTGATCTTAGCCAAGAACAAGATGTGTGCTGACATGGCGGGGTTAGCTCTAGGATTGGGTTTTGAGAGGTTTTCTTCAAACAGTGAGAACAAAACTGTTTTTACCTCACCCACTACCTTAGAGAAAGAGAGAGCTCTGTTAGACACTCCATCAGCCAAAAAGCCTACACGGACTCCAAAGAAAACCACTCCTCCCACGAAGAAAATTCCTCCCAAGAAAACAACTCAGAAGAAGCCCAAGGAGCCTGTGAGGATTGCTCCTATGACCCATGAGAGTGCCCCTAGGAGAGTTTTTCATTTTTCCTACTGTCAGAGGGCGGGTCATTTGGTTGGGTTCTGTTTTCGTCGCATCAAGGATGAGCGACGCTCTCAGGCGATGAGGTTCCAGAACATGCACTACCCATCTTTAGGTATGCATGAGTCTGAGTTTTACTCTCGTCCTGTTTTCGAGGCTCCTCGTACTTCTCGGAGAGGTTTTGCTCCTCGAGGTGTTCACCATGTTCCATATGGTGGTAGACCCTGGGCGAGTAGCTTTGTACCTCGTCAGAGTAGGAGACCTCGTCATGCTTTTAGATCACAGCATGTAGGTAGACCTCGCACTTTGCATCATTCTGATTATCCTATGCGTAGACAGTCTACTTTTACTATTCCTACTACTCGTATCACTCAGTGCTAGATGCCTCGTCATGTATTCACTCACCCTAGCATTGAGCGATCGAGGTTATCTTATCATGTGTAGGCACCGGACCGAGGCTTGGAGGGCACGTGGATCATGGAATCTAGTTGTTCGCGCCATATGACTGAGATGCAGCATGGTTCTCCAGCCTCACAATAACCAAGCAAAGGGAACATATCACCTTCAGCAACAATCGAAGGAGTAGAGTGAAAGGTAAAGGTGTGGTAAGAGTCAACTCGAATTTCACTCTCAAAGATGTTGCTTTGTTTGAAAACTTGGGATATAATTTGCTTTCTGTATCTCAATTGCTTGATGAGGGCTTCGAAGTGCGATTCCATCGCGATACTTCGCAAGTACTCAATTCTGATGGTGTTGTGGTTTGTAAGATCTTTAGAGTTGAGAGAATTTTTGGAGCTGATTTTTCTGAGTCATCTGGTTCATCTCATTGTCTTGTTGCACATTCTACTTCTGAGCTTTGGAAGTGGCATAGGAGACTAGGGCATATGAGCTTTGAGTTGCTCGCTCGCCTGAGTGCCCTAGGTCTGATCCGAGGATTGCCCAAGCTCAAGTTTGAGAAGAATTTAGTTTGCGCTCCATGTCGACATGGAAAAATGATTGTCGCTTCACACTCGCCAGTCACCACCGTGATGACTGAACAACCCAGAGAACTTCTCCACATGGACATTGTAGGTCCTTCTCGGGTTAGTTCTTTAGGCGGCAAGTGGTATGTGTTAGTCATTGTCGATGATTTCTCTCGCTACTCTTGGGTCTTCTTTCTTGCCAGCAAGGATGAAGTGTTTTCACACTTTCGGAGCTTGGCTTTGAGACTTTTCACTGAACTCCCAAGTGCATTGAAATTCATTGGAAGTGATAATGACACTGAGTTGAAGAATAGTCTCTTGTTGACTTTTGCATGGAGCATGGCATAGAACATCAATTCTCTGCTCCGCAGGTTCCTCAACAGAACGGTGTTGTTGAGAGAAAGAACCGCACTTTGATTGAGATGTCTAGGACGATGCTCGATGAGCATAGGACTCCTAGAAAATTCTGGGCTGAGGCCATGAACACTGCTTGTTACATCTCAAACCGAATCTTCTTGCGCTCAATTTTGAACTTGACATCTTATGAGCTACGTTTTGGGAGACAACCCAAAGTTACTCATCTTCGAGTTTTTGGTTGTCGGTGCTTTATTCTAAAACTTGGAAATTTGGACAAATTTGAGTCGCATTCTTCTGACGGGATCTTTTTGGGTTACACTACACATGGTCATTCTTATCGTGTTTATAATTTGGAAACTAACATTGTCATAGAGTCATGTGATGTGACTTTTGATGAATCAACCCCCTCTGTTAGTTCTACCTTTGAACGGGCAAACGAACACGACATGGAACAAACCATCTTTGAAGAAGAAGATCTTGGAGATTTCGAGGATGAACCCCTACTTCCCTCGACATCAACCCCCGAAGCCTACCCCGCTTCAACCACTTTGGCACAAGGTCCTGAAGCAACTACCTCGACATCGGTCATCTTGGACCACTCCAACACACAAGTTGAGGGGGATATTGCATCCCGCCGTGATGCTCCACATCATGTTCAAAGGATGCATCCTCTCGAGCAGATCATTAGTGAGCTCGATCAAAGGGTAACACGTTCTCATGCTCATTTCATTGATTCCACTTTGTTGCTTCTTTTGAGCCCTTAGATGTTAGTCAAGCATTTTCTGATTCTAGTTGGATCAATGCCATGCATGAAGAACTTGAAAATTTTGAGAGAAACCAAGTCTGGACTTTAGTTGATCCGCCACCAAATGTTCATTTCATTGGAACAAAATGGATTTTCAAAAACAAACAAGGGGAGGATGGGACTGTAGTTAGAAACAAGGCTAGACTTGTAGCTCAGGGTTATTCTCAATTAGAAGGGATTGATTTTACTAAAACTTTTGCACCTGTTGCTCGTCTTGAGGCCATTAGGATTTTACTTGCATTTGCGACATCCGGGGATTCAAACTCTATCAAATGGATGTCAAAAGTGATTTTCTTAATGGCTTCATAGGCGAAGATGTCTATGTAAAACAACCCCTGGCTTTGAAAACCCCAAATACCCACATAAAGTCCTTAAACTTCATAAGGCTCTTCATGGACTCAAGCAGGCCCCTCGGGCATGGTATGATGGACTTAAGTCTTTTCTGCTTGAGCGGGGATATTTGATGAGATCTGTTGATAAAACCCTGTTCACTCTCAAGCATGGCAAAGATTTCCTCCTAGTCTATATTTATGTGGATGATATCATCTTTGGTGGCTCTTCTCATGCTTTGGTTGCCGAGATTGCAGATGTCATGAGCAGGGAGTTCGAGATGTCCATGATGGGCGAACTCACCTTTTTCCTTGGTTTGCAAATAAAGCAAAGCAAACAAGGTACTTTCATCCATCAGACGAAGTACACCAAGGACCTGCTCAAGAAATTCGACATGGCTGATGCGAAGCAACTCGCCACTCCGATGGCTACATCTGTAGCATTGGATCCTGACGAAGATGTAGAAGCCGTAGATCAGAAGGAGTTCCGAAGCATGATTGGGTCCCTCCTCTACTTGACTGCTACGAGGCCAGACATACATTTCGTAGTGTGTCTGTGCGCTCTTTTTCAGGCTTCACCATGAGCTTCGCACCGCCAAGCGGTAAAGCGCATTCTCAGGTATCTCAAACATACCCTCGAATTTTGCATTTGGTATTCGGCGTCTTCCTCTTTGTGTCTTCGAGGTTATTCCGGTGCGGATTTTGCTGGGTGTAGGATTGATAGGTACTTTTCATTTTCTAGGTACTTCTATGGTTTGCTGGTCTTCTCGCAAACAGTTTAGTGTTGCACAATCAATGGCTGAGGCCGAATATGTTGCTGCAGCTAGCTGTTGCTCTCAGATTTTGTGGATGGTTTCCACTTTGCGGGATTTTGGGTTAGATTATAAGAGTGTTCCACTTTTCTGTGATAACACTAGTGCTATTTGTATTGCAAACAACCCAGTTCAGCATTCCAGAACCAAACACATTGATGTGCGATATCATTTTCTCAGAGATCATAATGAGAAGGGTCATATTGAGCTTCAATATGTTGATACCAAACACCAGCTAGCCGATATTTTCACAAAACCCCTTGATGCTTCTCGTTTTGCCTACTTGCGTGCGGAAGTTGGTGTTTGTCACCCTTACGGCATTTTGTGAGGGGAGCAGATTTTGATTGTCTTGCATATGCTCATTGTGTGTGAAATTGCATTTACATCTTTTGCACTTATATGCCTGATTTTAACTCATGAAGTCATGTCAGCTCAGCTCTATTTAATATATCTGAAACATTATGTGCATGATTTTTCTTTCCAAAATCAAATCATGCTCACTGCTTAGTCTTGAATCTAGCATATTTAGGCAGGACTGCTTTAGCTATCTTTTATGTGCTTGATAGCAAGACACCTTTTCTCTGGATGCTAAACATTGCAACTTGAAAAATTGTATTCATGGATATTCATCAAGTGCTAAACAACTTGGTCACTAAATTAAAAAAAAATCCAAAAATCCATGATTTGCATGTTACAAGTGAAAAGATCCAGGTGGGTTTGTTTGTCGCACTACTCTATTCTCGACTACTTACCATTGCACATTGGTCTAAACTGGGATAGTGTAGTGTATGCCAAAATCACTGCCTTAAGCTTCTGATGGCTTTTATGCTTAGGCTTTGCCTGATTGGAAAGTATAAGGTAGACAAACAAATAACCCCTGGCATTATGAAAAGAACAACAAAAATTCATTGTTTATCAAGTTTGCTTTCAATGCTCCACTTGAACTGGACTTGTCTTTCTAGAGTAGAAATTGACTAGCTTTGCGCAGTCCTTGTTTTTACTTGTTTAGTTACCTTGATTGAGTGGTGATGCTTTTATTTCAAAATGATAAAATCACATGTTATCATCATGTTTTTAGAGAATGTTAAATTGAGCTGAGCATATGAAAATTGGTATTAAAGTTGGCATATTTTTGCTTTACATGTCTTTGCAATTCTGCCCATTTCGAAGTTGTGCATCTTTTTAACGCTCCTTGATGCCTGCATTGCCAAAGGGGGAGAAATTTTTGAGTTCTCTGCAGCAAGGGGGTAAAATAACTCAGGGGGGTTTTTATCTTGCAAAGGGGAGATTTGCCGAAGAGGCTTTTACTCTTTTGAAAAGGGGGATGAAAATTCTTTTGTCAAGTGACATGATTTGGCTCATTTCTGAGTTTTTATGGTCACTTGTGTGCTGAAATTTTTCAAATTTTCTTGAACTTGAATTTGGTTGTCAATGCACTCATCAAGGGGGAGATTGAGAAACCAAGGGTTGGTTTTGGAGTCTGTGATGAGTGATTGACAGATTTTACCCTCTAATTCGAAGGGGTCCCTCCGAAGGGGTTCGAAGGTGGTTTAACCGAAGGGTTTGGTGCGTCTGTTTGCTGCAGCTGTTGCAGCGGAGTGTGCTTGTCGGAGGGCTCCGACAGTACACGATGACTGGGTCATACCGAAGGTCTCGATACTTTGGGCGGTACACCGGAGTGTGTGCCGAAGGTTGTTTACCCGGAGAGGTCTCCAGCGTACTGGATACACTTGTCTGTTTGTCTGTAGTGTGCAGGTGACTTCGGAGGCGACGAACGGTTCGTAGCAAGTGAACCTGGGTCAAGTGGGAGGCTTGATGCCAGGGGAGCAGTGAGCTTCGTCACGAAGGCTACGAAGGGGTCGAGGTCGGACCTTGGGTCGAGGTGCGCCAGGAGAAGGCAGTAAGTGCGGAGTGTGGCTCCGGGTGAAGGTACTCCGAGATGAAGTCCTCAGAGGCGAGGCACTTCGAAGGGTACTCCGAATGGAGTGACTTCGGAGTATGGTGGACCAAGTCCTCAGCAATGAGGCAAGGCGTTCGAAGTGTGCTCCGGAGGGAGGCACTCGAAGGTATACTCGACGAAGGTCTTAGAAGTCGAGGTGCAACGAAGGCATGGTCTGGGTGAGGATCATCGAGGAGTGTGCTCGGGGAGAGACACTGCGACGAATGAGGAGCCATGCTGAATAGCGTGGGCCTCATGGCTCCAGAAGTGATGAGTCATTGTCAATGATAGTCAAAGAGGAAAGAAGAAAAGGGAAGACCTGCTGTGTCTGGGCCGCGTATGAATCAAGGACACGGGCAGCGAGTGACTGTTGGGCAGAGGGGCCGTGAAGTCAGGCTAGCCCAATCCGAGTACATGAGCTAGGAGCAGCAGAGGACCCACTGGGCTATTGACTAGGATTGACTCAGGTACACGAGCGGCGAGCGATTGCCAGGCTGAGAGAGCTGCGGAGTCGGGCCGGCCCAATCCGGGTACCTGGTGCAAAGTCAGCGGAGGCTTTGTCAGTTTCGGCACAAAACTGATGACCGCTGATCTTGTATCGGACTGTCGAGAAGAGAAGCCGTAGTCGCTACGAAAGCTTAACTTACGGATAAGTCATCTGTAAATAGGAGTTTACTATTTTGTCCCTAGGCCCACAGTCAGTCAGTCGAGTCTGTAAAAATATCCTAAGGGCAGTTTAGTCTTTTCCTTTATTTCAGCGTCTGTAAAAAACACTAAGGGGCTGGTGGAATATTCCTAGCTATTGGGCAGCCTATAAATAGGGCCCCAATCCCTAGGGTTAGTTCACCCTTTCAAGAAATCACTTTTTAATCAAGGATTGGGTCATTTGTGTTTCCTGTGTTTTCTCTCTTCCTGCGTGCGCCGCCAGGCAGTGCTCCTGTTCTTCGTAAGATTCAATCTGTTCTTCACTGACTGGAAGTTTTTATTCCTTCCGTTTTGTGTGTAGCTCGTCTTGCACAGCTCTGTGGTTTCGTTTTCGTGCAGCTATTTTATTCCTGAGCAAATCATTCTTCTCTGGATGCTTCTGTTCTTCACGTGAGTAGTACTAGTTCTTCCTTGTAGCAAGTAGTACCTACTGATGAGGACATCACTTCACAGGATACACACATGGAGCCTCCACCTACAATTCAATTACAAGGACCAATCACACGCGCCCGTGCCCGTCGCTTGAACCATGAGGTTAATTCGTTCCTTAGCAACTATGTTAATATTTGTTTGGACGGAATGCTACTGAATACGGGTGATATTTTGTTGCTTAGGAACATGGGAGATGGAATAGAAGAGTTGGAGTTGAAGACGGAGTCGCACGGATGACTTCAAGTCAAGAATTCGCTGGTTCGGACTACATCGACCACCATTCACCAAAATGGGCATAACTTCCTCATACGAAGTCCGATTGGCGCGTTCTTGGACTTTTTGGAAAGCTGAGGAGAAGACGGATCTTTTGCCGTTGGTTTCACATCATTTGGAGTCTCGAGTCGACCTGTGTATTTAAAACAGTACTGCGTGACAGAACTGGGCCATGTTGGCCATAATCTGAGTCTGTACGTCTTCTAGCCCACAGCCCAAGTCTGTTCCCCTTCCCCCTGGCCGCCGCCCTATATATTCTCACGCCAGCCACTTCTAGGGTTAGGTTTTGCTTTGTTGCATCTACACTGTTGTGTTTAGATCCCGCCTCTTGCGCCGGACCGATTGGCTGCCGCATTGGCGTTTGTGAAACCTCAACTTATCTTCGTTTGTCTGTGATTTGGCATTCGATTTGTATCCTTCCTGTTCTTGCTTGTGTTCTTGGGTTCGCTTGCAGGAATTAGCCTTCGTGGCGAGGTCAATCGCGTTCTGCGTGGTTGATAACCAACGGAGACAGTGGTGTAACGATTGCAAGGTTTTGATCCGCCGGACCGGAGCCTTGGGTCGCCAACGTCGAGATTCTCCACCAACCCAAGTTTATCCCCTACCTAGCGGAAGATCGGGACCAATCCCCCATCAGCTGGTATCAGAGCTCAGATTTCCCGTTAGGTAATCTCGATCTGCTTTTGTTTTTACCCAGAGTCCAGAAAACCGCACCAAAAAAATTCCCCACCGAGAACCCCTTTGTGCCTTGCGATTTTAATTTCAGTTTTAACTTTGTTGAGTTCGTGTTCTTGGTCGAGTCTTGTTGCTGTTTTAGTCATCCCTCTGTGTCGTTTGAGTAGTAGTTGTTCTTGTGTCTCAGATAAAAATTCCCCACCGAAAAAACCCCCCCTTCCGCAACCCCATTTTGTTTTCCCCATTCAGTCTTTGTGACCCCCCTTCGGTAAAACAGGCATAACTTTTCGCTCGTTTGGCAGAAAAATCTGAAATTTTTTGAGCGTGTTCCTGACTCGATTTGGAGGGTCCCCTAACCGACAAAGGTCGGTTAGCCCTCACCAAAATCGCCAAAAAAAATCGGGAAGATAAAGAAAAAAATTGGACAAAGTTTTTGCTCGCCGGACAGCAAACTTGTTTGAATTTTGTGAGCCACATCCCACCTCAGTTGTAGGTGCAAATTTTTGTGGTTACTCCTCTGGTCATCCTTGTTTCAAAAAAAATAGAGTGAAAAAAAAGGGAGAAAAAAAAATATATAAAAAAAAGAGAAGCGGGCTGTTAGTTGCTTGTCCGAACTCTTGTCCGAACTCTTGTCCGAACTCCTGTCCGAACTCTTGTCCAATCTGAGGCAGTCTTTGGCTGTTTGCTGCTTGTCCGATCTCTTGTCTGAACCTTTGTCCGAACTCTTGTCCGATCCGAACAGCAGCAGAAAAAAAAAAGAGAAAAAAAAAATTGCACATACCCTTGTCCGATCACTTGTCCGATCTCTTGTCCGATCCCTTGTCCGATCTATAGAGAGCTGATTTTGACCTGTTTTTGCTTCCTTTTGATTTTGGGCACATAGTTTCCCTCTATTACTTGAACTTTCACTTTGGGAGCACTACGGTCAGCAACTTTGACGAGTACTAGGGAATACTTATTGAACTTGGTTTAACTGTTATTATTATCGCTAATCCTTGCTACTCACTTTGCCTTCCAAGCTACACATTTCTCTTGGTCAGGACAGGTTCATTCCTTGCAATTGTACACCATCCTCCACTTGGTTCATCACCTGTAGGCCGGTGACCTCACTGCGGCGTGGTAAGAACACTTGCAAGCGTGGGTAAGGTGCTTGACGAATTGCTTCCACCACACATCCAGCACCCCACCTAGCTGTTTTTACACCAGGATTATTCTTTGTTGTTTTGTCTTTCACTAACATGGCAGATAACAGCGGCACCCCTCCATCTGATTTTAATGAATGTGTCTCACGACGTGCTCTACTAGAGTCTCAGCGGCAGACCCAACATTCCATCGAACGTCTCGCACGTACTGTGGCTGACCTAGTAGACCAGATGACTGCCTTGGAAACACGATTGCCTGCTGCACGAGCCAACGATGAACATGTTGAAGAGGAAGACGATCATATTGAAGATGAAGACGACCTATCCTATGCCGGAAACAATGCCATTGACCCTGACGAGGCTGCACGTCATCGCTTTCAGTTCAACCGTCAAGGTATGGGCGGCCACCGCAACCGCCCTCCACGAGGTAACAATGACAACCACAGGAACAATGATCCCTACTCCAAGGTAAAATTTTCAGTACCTCCTTTTGCTGGCACCTATGATCCAGATGCATATTTAGATTGGGAGATGTCAGTCGAACAAAAATTTAATGCTCACATGGTTCCTGCTATCCACCGCGTGCGTTTAGCTACTAGTGACTTCACTGGATATGCTCTTCTTTGGTGGACTGAAATAGTTCAGGTTGGAAATGAACCACAAACTTGGGATATGTTAAAACGGCAAATGCGTGGTAGATGGGTCCCTCCTTCATATAAACGTGATTTGAGAAAAAAATTGCAGCGCCTAAACCAAGGAAATAAATCGGTAGAGGAGTATTATCAGGAGTTGCAAATAGGTTGCATGCGTGCTGAAATTGAGGAGGACAATGAGGATAAAATGGCCCGTTTTTATGGTGGTTTAAGACGTGAAATTCAGGATATCATTGATTATAAAGAATACAATACTATCACTCGTCTTTTCCACCTTGCTATGCTTGCAGAAAAAGAATTGCAGGGTCGCCAACAACCACAACGCAGCATGAGGACCAACATTGGTGGTGCTACTTCACGCTCAAGTGGGCAGCAGCAACGACCACCCGCACCCCCTTCTCGACCGGCGGCTACATCAGCACCCTCTACATCTACAGCCCAGGTTGAGAGTTCCAAGACTGCGGCAACCAAGGCGCCAGCCAAGCCCACCTCCTCGGCAGCCTCTACTGCACGTTCTGCAGCGATCCAGTGTCACAGATGCAAAGGACTTGGACACGTTATGAAAGACTGCCCTAGTCAGCGGGCTTATATTGCTACGGAAGACGGTGGCTATGTAAGTGCTAGTGATGTTGAAGATGAATATGCACTTGCTGCTAACATTGCAGGAGATGATGATACATTCGACGATGACGATGTTCTTGCGTCGGATGCCACTGCCGACCTTGAAGCACTTATTGTACAACGCGTCTTGAGCACTCACATGGAGCAGGACGACAGGGCACAACGGAACAATCTGTTTCAGACCTTCTTCGGCGTCAATAACCGTCGTGTACGTGTCATCATCGATAGCGGTAGTTGCAACAATTTGGTGAGCCACGACATGGTAACGAAGCTTCAACTTCCCACACGCGCGCATCCACACCCTTACCATGTGCAATGGTTCAACAATAGTGGTAAGGTCAAGGTAACACAAACTGCTCACATCAAATTTTCCATTGGTACATACGTCGGAGCTGCTGATTTTGATGTAGTACCAATGCAAGCATGTTCTCTGTTACTTGGTAGACCTTGGGAGTATGATACTGATGCTACACACCATGGTAGGAGCAATACGTACACATTTATGTATAAAGGAAAGAAAGTTACATTGCTTCCTATGACTCCTGCTGAAATTGTAAAATTTGAACAAGAAAAACATGCTAGGGATGCACAAAACAGCAAACAACCTTCTGAAAATCAGCAAGTAGCTAAAACGCTTTTGAGGCAACAGAAAGATAAAATTGCTTCTCCTTCTTCATCACAAGTTATAAATCTGAAAGGGCGTGTCATGCTTGCAACTAAAACTGACCTTGCTGAAATTTGTGATGATACCCCCTTGCTATATGGCTTGATTTGCACAAACATGTTGTTTTCACTTGCGAACATTCCTAGCTCTGTTCCTGTTGCAGTCACTGACCTTTTGCAGGAGTTTAAAGATGTTTTTCCAGCTGAGATACCACCCGGGCTGCCACCAATACGCGGCATCGAGCACCAAATTGATTTGGTCCCGGGAGCGTCTCTTCCTAATCGTGCAGCGTACCGTACCAATCCGGAGGAGACAAAAGAAATTGAGCGCCAAGTACAGGACCTTCTTGATCGTGGGTACGTCCGTGAAAGCCTTAGTCCTTGTGCAGTACCCGTTCTTTTGGTACCTAAGAAAGATGGTAGTTGGCGCATGTGTGTTGATTGTCGTGCTATTAATAATATCACCATTCGATATCGACACCCTATTCCTAGATTGGATGACATGCTTGATGAGCTTAGTGGTGCCATTATCTTTTCTAAGATCGATCTCCGTAGTGGTTACCACCAAATTCGCATGAAACTAGGTGATGAATGGAAAACTGCTTTTAAAACAAAGTTTGGATTATATGAGTGGCTTGTCATGCCTTTTGGACTTACTAATGCACCTAGTACCTTCATGCGCTTGATGAATGAAGTCCTACGGCACTTTATAGGACGCTTTGTGGTTGTATACTTTGATGATATCTTGGTTTATAGCAAGTCTCTCACTGAACATGTTGAACACCTACGTGCTGTTTTTGTTGCCCTCCGTGAAGCTAGAATGTTTGGTAACCTTGAGAAGTGCACGTTTTGCACGGATCGAGTTGTGTTTCTTGGCTATGTTGTCACTTCACAGGGTATTGAGGTCGACGCGGCAAAGGTAGAAGCAATCAACAGCTGGCCGCAACCCCAAACTATCACACAGGTACGTAGTTTTCTTGGTCTTGCAGGTTTCTACCGGCGTTTTGTGAAAGATTTCAGCACCATAGCCGGTCCTTTGCATGAGTTGACCAAGAAGGGAATTACTTTTGCGTGGGAGCCAGCACATGAACAAGCTTTTGCCACACTCAAAGATCGCCTTACACATGCACCTCTACTTCAGTTACCCGACTTCGGTAAGCCTTTTGAACTAGAATGTGATGCTAGCGGTTTTGGATTAGGAGGTGTGCTGCTGCAAGGAGGTAAACCCGTGGCCTATTTTAGTGAGAAATTACATGGCCCACGGTTGAACTATTCTACCTATGATAAGGAATTATATGCCTTAGTGCGTGTGCTTGAAACTTGGCAACATTACCTTTTGCCTAAGGAGTTTATTATTCATTCGGATCATGAAGCATTGAAGCATATACGTAGTCAAGCAAATCTGAATAAACGACATGCTAAATGGGTAGAATTTATTGAAACTTTTCCATACATCATTAAGCATAAGAAAGGGAAAGATAATGTGATTGCGGATGCTTTGTCTAGACGTTATACATTGCTTTCTCAACTTGATTATAAGATCTTTGGTTTAGAAACATTGAAGGACATGTATGCTACTGATTTGGACTTCAAAGATGCTTTTGCTAATTGTACAGATGTCCGTGCTTGGAACAAATATGTGCTGAATAATGGATATCTTTTTCGTGCTAACAAGTTATGTGTGCCGGCTAGCTCTCTTCGCTTGTTGTTATTGCAGGAAGCACATGGTGGTGGTTTGATGGGTCATTTTGGATCAAAGAAAACTGAAGATGTGCTGTCCACCCACTTCTATTGGCCTAAGATGAGACGAGATGTTGAGCGCTATGTGGCACGATGCGCTACTTGCAATAAAGCTAAGTCTCGACTAAACCCACATGGTCTTTATATGCCTCTGCCCGTTCCTAGTGTACCTTGGGAGGATATTTCTATGGATTTTGTGTTAGGATTACCCAGAACTAGGAGGGGGAGAGATAGTATTTTTGTGGTGGTAGATCGTTTCTCTAAAATGGCGCATTTTATACCTTGTCACAAGAGCGACGATGCTACAAATGTTGCTGATTTGTTTTTCAGAGAGATCGTACGCTTGCATGGCGTTCCCAATACCATCGTTTCAGATCGTGATGCCAAATTCTTAAGTCATTTTTGGAGGACGTTGTGGCATAAGTTGGGGACGAAGCTGCTGTTTTCTACTACTTGTCACCCCCAAACGGATGGACAAACGGAGGTCGTCAACCGCACATTGTCCACCATGTTGAGGGCTGTTTTGAAGACCAACTTGAAGCTTTGGGAAGAGTGTCTACCTCATATTGAGTTTGCATATAATAGGTCAGTACACTCCACTACTAAGGTAAGTCCGTTTCAAGTGGTCTATGGTTTTAATCCGCGTGCTCCTATTGATTTGCTACCATTACCACCATCTGAAAACTTGAATTTTGATGCTACTACACGTGCTGAATTATTGCTTAAGATGCATGAAACTACTAAAGCAAACATAGAGAAAATGAATGAGAAATATCGTGCTTATGGTAGTAAGGGTAGAAAAGAGATAACATTTGAACCGGGTGATCTTGTTTGGTTGCACTTGCGCAAGGATCGTTTTCCTGATTTGAGGAAGTCTAAGTTGATGCCCCGTGCTGATGGTCCTTTCCGTGTGCTTGAGAAGATAAATGATAATGCATATAAACTTGAGTTGCCTGCAACTTTTGGGGTTAGCCCCACATTTAACATTTCAGATTTAAAGCCCTATTTGGGAGATGACGATGACCTTGAGTCGAGGACGACTCCAATTCAAGAAGGGGAGGATGATGAGGACATCACTTCACAGGATACACACATGGAGCCTCCACCTACAATTCAATTACAAGGACCAATCACACGCGCCCGTGCCCGTCGCTTGAACCATGAGGTTAATTCGTTCCTTAGCAACTATGTTAATATTTGTTTGGACGGAATGCTACTGAATACGGGTGATATTTTGTTGCTTAGGAACATGGGAGATGGAATAGAAGAGTTGGAGTTGAAGACGGAGTCGCACGGATGACTTCAAGTCAAGAATTCGCTGGTTCGGACTACATCGACCACCATTCACCAAAATGGGCATAACTTCCTCATACGAAGTCCGATTGGCGCGTTCTTGGACTTTTTGGAAAGCTGAGGAGAAGACGGATCTTTTGCCGTTGGTTTCACATCATTTGGAGTCTCGAGTCGACCTGTGTATTTAAAACAGTACTGCGTGACAGAACTGGGCCATGTTGGCCATAATCTGAGTCTGTACGTCTTCTAGCCCACAGCCCAAGTCTGTTCCCCTTCCCCCTGTCCGCCGCCCTATATATTCTCACGCCAGCCACTTCTAGGGTTAGGTTTTGCTTTGTTGCATCTACACTGTTGTGTTTAGATCCCGCCTCTTGCGCCGGACCGATTGGCTGCCGCATTGGCGTTTGTGAAACCTCAACTTATCTTCGTTTGTCTGTGATTTGGCATTCGATTTGTATCCTTCCTGTTCTTGCTTGTGTTCTTGGGTTCGCTTGCAGGAATTAGCCTTCGTGGCGAGGTCAATCGCGTTCTGCGTGGTTGATAACCAACGGAGACAGTGGTGTAACGATTGCAAGGTTTTGATCCGCCGGACCGGAGCCTTGGGTCGCCAACGTCGAGATTCTCCACCAACCCAAGTTTATCCCCTACCTAGCGGAAGATCGGGACCAATCCCCCATCACCTACTCCCTGTAGCAACAGTACACTAGTACTCTAGCTTTGCTTTTTACTGCATAGTCTTTTTGATCAAGTAGACAGAGTCTTGAATTAATCTGGTTGTTTCTGTCGAAGCCCCATGTTTTGTGCGAAGTCCTTCTGTTCTGTGAAACAGGCTTCGAGTTAATCTGCGAAGGTGTACTTCGACTCGAGCTCTCCGAAGTCAATACTTCGATAGGCTTCGAAGTTAGCTTCGAAGCATGTCCCTCTTGTAGACTTTGCTTGGAGTGTGTTTTCTGAGGTCTTTCTGCTACTGTCTTTTTTCGAGGGTCACAATTTGTGGGTTCGAAGTTTGCTATTCGAAGTATGTTTGTGGGCTTCGACTTCTTGTGTGACAACACCTGCAGTCTCCGGTTCGAAGTTGGTCTGTGATTCGAAGGTTACCACTCCAGTAGTCATTCTTCGATCTAGCTAGCTTCGATGGTAGCATTGTAGGCTTCGATTTGGTCTTACTGTTGTGTGTTTGGCTTCGCTTCTCTTTCGAAGGTTGCTTTTCTACAAACTTTGTTCGAAGCTGTCTGATCAGAGTATAGACTTCGAAGTACTTTGTTCGAAGCAGGCTTCGATACTTTCATAGTTCGCACCGAAGCATACTTCGCTTTCTGCCGCACTCGAACTAGGCTACACTCAACAAACCTCCAGCACTTCAACGATAGACTTCGCTAGACTTCGTCATTCCTCTGCGAAGCAGGCTTCGACACTGCGAAGCAGGCTTCGACACTACGAAGCAGGCTTCGTCAAGTATTGAACATGAGACAAATTTTGAACAGTAACTTCTCATCTCATTCCATGTGCTCTTAGATTACTCTACTGATAAGTTTGACCCACCATGTTTTGAATATTTCGTTTATCTGCCTATTAGCACTGTATTGGTGTTTCTCTGTCTAGGACACCGGTCGTTTCTAGGCTAGATACTATTTGGATTAGGCAATCTGTTCATGTTTTGCTGCACAGTCTTTTGAGGTGCGTTGGGTGTTGGGAGCAGGCCATTAATTCGAAATAATGTTTTAGGCACCCATTCACCCCCCTCTGGTCACTACTTTCGGTCCTACAACGAAGTGATCATGGAATGCTTCATGCGGAGGCCTTGGACGAAGGAGGGACTTCGAAGGGTGGTACTCCGAAGGTGGGGCTTTGGAGTGAGGCTGGCTCCAGAGTGAAGCTGACTTCGGAGTGAGGCTGGCTCTGGAGTGAGGCTGGCTCCGGAGTGAGGCTGGCTCCGGAGTGAGGCTGACTTGAGGTACTTCGGCCATGCATGGCTTCGGTACACGGACTAACGGAGTTCGAGCTGGGAGAAGCTGCGAAGCCATGGTGGTCCACTCCGAAGGTGTTGGTCCGAAGGCCCAAGGGCTTTGACGGCTTCGGCTCAAAACCGTCTCTGTATCGAAGGCTAACTTCGGCGAAGCGAAGGCCGTCAGGCTCAAAGCTTCTCACCGAAGCTACCACACCCCTCGCGTGCGAAGGGGGACTTCAGAAGGGTCCAAAACTGCAAAGGCTGACCGCGTCTACTCTGCAAAAGCTGGTGATGTCCCCTCTGCGAAGCTGACAAAAGAAACCTCCAAATAAAATAGACTACCAGCTGTACCCCCTATTCTAATGAGACAAAACCGGTGTAAACCCTAGGGGTAAAGTAGTCTATTCACAGGGCTGAATAGTGCCTATAAATAGTGGAGGCTAGCTAGGTCACATCAACACTTTGAGCAACCATTTTGAGCTCCTGTGCTAGCCGCCACATACTTTGTATTCAGATCTGTGAGTTCATTTTGTGTTCCCCGTTCAAGCAATGAAGCTTTGATTCCGTTTTCATTTACTGCTTGAACTTGTATGCGTACTTCACTGCATGCTTTGATCTCTTAGTGTCTCACTTCTTTTGAGTTGAGTTTGTGCACTGAATCTTTTCTGGAGAAGTGTGTGAGAAGCCTATTCGAGTGAAGTGTGTGCTTTTTAGTGTTTGTTCGCTCTGTGTAAACTGGAGGGAAGACCTCACTGATTACTAGCGAAGCACTGTTCTTGGCTTAGATCGAATCTCGTTTTCTTCCCTTGTCGAAGTCCTCGGCGAAGTCTGTTAAGTGTGCGTTTAGACCTTCGAAGTCCTCAGAGGGAAGTCCGCTCTTGCGAAGGTTGAAGTGCGAAGCCTGCTCGAAGGCACCCAGTGTGCTGAGCCTGCACTGTCTTAGCAGAGCTGATCAAAGTCCTCAGAGGGAAGTCCGCTCTTGTTAATGGTGAAGTGCGAAGCCTGCTCGAAGGCACCCTGTGTGCGGAGCCTGCACTGACTTAGCAGAGCTGAATTTTCGGGGTTGTGGGTGGAGCAAAGTGTTCTTGGCTTCGAACTTTTGCTCCTTGCGAAGCCTGTTTTTGGAGCTGTAAAATACCTCCGAACCAGACCTTCGAAGGGTGTGTTCGAAGCCTGTTCCGCAGAAAACAGAATTAAAACAGAAGGCTATTTTTAGTCTAAAATTTTAAAAGCTCCCATTCACCTCCCCTCTGGTCGCCGTTTCCGGTCCAACACCTTTACTATAGCCCAGTGAATTTCACCTGGGTTCGATTGGTACCTGCTCGTAACACATAGAGCATATGACCCGTATGGGCATGTACAAAGCATGACATACATTATGGATCCAATTACGGAGGCATACGAGATCAAACTCATTTTCTCTAGCTTATCAAGTGGCATTTTGAACCATTTCAAAACCTTGTCAATGTACATTGGCATAATCCAATTAACTATTTTGATCTATCTCTATAGATCTTTATGCCCAAAATGTATGCTGTCTCTCCAAGATCTTTCATCAAAAAACTATTTTTCAATAAAGTCTTGATAGAATTCAACAAAGGAATGTCGTTTCTGATCAACAATATGTCATCCACATACAAGACCAAAAACATATGTGAGCTCCCACTAGCCTTTTTTTAAACACAAGGCTCTTCTTCGTTTTTGATGAAGCCAAACCCTTTGACTACCTCATCAAAACGAAGATTCCAACTCCGAGAAGTTTGCTTCAATCCATAAATGGACTTTAGCAACTTACAAACTTTCCCCGCATTCCCCAGACCATTAAGACCTTTAGGTTGTGTCATGTAAACATCCTCACTTAGGTTTCCATTTAGGAAAGCCGTCTTGACATCCATTTGCCATATCTCATAATCATAAAATGCGGCAATAGCTAGGATGATCCGAATAGACATAAACATAGCGACGAGCAAAAATGTTTCATCATAATCAACACCTTGAATCTCTCTGAATCCTTTCGCCACCAATCATGCCTTATAGATGTGAACATTTCCATCAACGTCTATCTTTTTCTTGAAGATCCATCTACACTCGATAGTTTTTACACCATCGAGTGGATCAACCAAGTTCCAAACTTCATTAACACGCATGGACTCCAACTCGGATCTAATGGCTCCAAGCCATTCCTCAGAGTCTGGTCCATCACCGCTTTCGCATAGGTCTTGGGTTCGTCGTTGTCCAACAACAACACGTCGTGATGCCCAGTAGTCAAGAACATGTACCTCTCTGGCGCATGGACTACTCTCCCAGACCTCTATGGGGATGGTGCATCCACAACAGGATGTGCAACAGCTTGCGCCGCCTACTCTGGCTCAGTGGGATTTGGAACACTTTTTAGTGGCTCTCGAACCTCTTCGAGATGCACAGTCCTCCCACTAACTCCTTTCGAGAGAAACTCTTTCTTAAGGAACACACCATTTCGAGCGACAAACACTTTGCCCTCCTCTCTATTATAGAAATAGTATCCTTTGGATTCTCTAGAATACCCCACAAAGAAGCACTTGTCAGACTTAGGATTGAGCTTGTTAGACATCATACGTTTAACATACGCCTCACATCCCCAAACCTTTAGAAGACAAACTGGGATGCCTCCTAAACCACATCTCATATGGCGTCTTCTCTACTGACTTAGATGGAACTCTATTAATCGTGAAATATGCAGTTTCTAAAGCGTCACCCAAAAGGATAATGGAAGATTAGTGTGACTCATCATGGACCGCACCATGTCCAACAAAGTGTGGTTTCTCCGCTCGGACACCCCATTCCATTGAGGCGTGCCGGGTGGAGTTAGCTGTGGAACGATTCCACACTACTTTAGATGATCACTAAACTCATGGCTCAAATATTCACCACCATGATCCGATCGTAGAAATTTAATTGTCTTGCCCGCATGATTTTCTACCTCATTCTAGAACTCCTTGGACTTTTCGAAGGATTCCCACTTATCCCTCATCAAGTAGACATAGCCATATCTACTAAAGTCGTCGGTAAAAGTAATAAAGTACTGAAATCCTTTCCTAGCCGTGTGACTCATTGGACCACACACATTAGTATGTACTATGGCCAATAGTTCACTCGCCCTCTCACTCTGTCTAGTGAAAGGCGTCCTTGTCATTTTGCCAAGTAAACAAGACTCACATGTGTCATATAGTTCAAAATCAAATGACTCCAAAAGTCCATCACTATGGAGCTTACGTACACGCTTCTCATTTATATGACCCAAATGACAATGTCAAACGTAGGTAGGATTTAAATCATTAATTCATTATTTATTATTATTAATGTTATAAACGTGTGCATCATCAAGTCTTAGAATATAAAAACCATTCACTAATGGACAAACACCATAA
Source organism: Zizania palustris (assembly GCA_019279435.1). Taxonomy (NCBI): domain Eukaryota; kingdom Viridiplantae; phylum Streptophyta; class Magnoliopsida; order Poales; family Poaceae; genus Zizania; species Zizania palustris. Next base: position 97,881,772 of record JAAALK010000079.1, on the reverse strand, counting down.
AGCATGCCATTCGAAAATATTGAACAACTCTTGTTCTTTATTACGAATTCAAAACCATCTTCCTCTAAACATGAAGAAGAGATAATGTTTCTGCCTAAGGCGGTAATGAAATAACAATAATTTAATTCCAAAACTAATCCTGACGGTAGAGACAGTGAATAGACGCCGATAGCCAACGCTGCAACCTTTGCACCATTCTTGACACGGATATCCAATTTTCTACTTGCACACTTTCTTACTCTACTCAGCCCTTGCAACAATTTGCAAGTATGAATCATCGATCCGGTATCAAATACCCATCAATCATTAGGATGAGTAGCAAGATTAATTTCAATAACATTAATACCTCAAGCAAAAGTCCTACTTCCCTTCTTATTTTTCTGCTCTTCCAGGTACACCTTGCAGTTGCGCTTCAAATGTCTAGGCTTGTGGCAATGGTAGCTCACATTAGAGTTGGTAGGACCAAACCTGGACTTTCTAGTCGGTTTGGACTTCTCACTAGAGATCACATATGTAGTCTTAGCCTTCTTCCTCCTCTTTTTGCCCTCATTCTGAACAACCATCACATGGTTTGGTGTTTTCCTGGTACTCTCCTCTACAGATTCTAGCATCCCATGCAACTCAGCTAGTGTCTTCTCCAGTCCAACCATGTTATAGTTCATGATGAACGACTCAAAGCTCAATGGGAGCGACTAGAGAATAACATCAATAGTGAGGTATTGATCCAGTGGAGTGCCCAGTCTCTCTAGAGTCTCCGCGCAACCAATCATCTTGATCATATGAGGGCTCGCTGAGCTCCCTTTAGCTAGCCGACTACCAAACAAGCATTTAGACACTTAATTTTCTGAGGGAAAACTACTCTAGTATCGTAATGTCCCTCGCACACACGAAACATGCAAGAATAGAATAACAGAATAGAATAAAAGGAACATAAGAAAGCATCACAGACAATCATATTAACTGTGACATAGCATGACCTTCTTCACATGGCGATCTCCATCTCCATGGCTCCCGTCTTTGAGTGCGTGCTCCTAGCCTCCATGAAGAGTACTAGTCCATCTCGCATAAGATATACTAATTACATGGGCCAAAGCACCGTAGAAATGACATGCAAGCCGTAATGAATTTTACATCAGCCTTGGGATGTAAATAACCATGACACGCATGCCATATTTAATTTACATTCATTGCATGCATCTCATACATCACATTTTAACCAAGGCCATGCCAGTCACGACATTCTATGCAAAACAAAGTTAGGCGAGCAATCTACAAATGAGTGGATTCTTGATCTGAAAAACTCGGGTCAGCAAGCTCGGTTTTTCAAAATTGCACCGGTCGGAACATCTGATCTTGCATCGGAACTTCCAATCTATCGGAACTTCCGATAAATATCGGAATCCCGCATTGCAACAATTGCCTTTGGTATTGAATCATTATTCGATATCGGAACATCCAATCAGTATTGGAACTTCCGATCCGCCATCGAAACTTCTGATCACATTGGATCTTCCGATCTATCGCAGACAGAAACATATCTAATCTATTTTTCCACCATGTATCTCCATACATGAGGGATCCAGATCGAACACTACGCACATAGGCTCTGATACCACTATTGGGGAATGAGGGAGCTACGCTAGCTGGTAAATTCAAAATTTCCGCCCTATGGCCCTAAGCTCATGCGTGTGTGAGATCATAGATCGGTATCTTCTAGCACTTTACACGCTAGGTGCAGCGGAAGAAGAGGTTGATGAAGCGCGTCAAGCCTATCCTTGCTTTGTCCCGGCCGTTCCTCGCCTATCCAATCGATTAAGAAATTGCCTTTCCTCGTGGTGATGGCCACGAGTGTCGCTTATGGAGCAACGCCTCCACGGAGTCCACACATACAGGAATGGAGTTCCTCCCATGGCAGCATGCTAGCACTGCACGTGAGAGACGAGAAATCCTCGATCTCAAAGTTTGAGATCAAGAAAGGAAGGAGAGGACTCTTGGGTGGATAGGTCTAATCTAGGCTTATTCCTTGTCCCAAGACCTCCTCCTCCTCTCCTTATATAGGGCTGAAAGCCCCTTGGGTCGTGCACATCTTGGACCCCCCACATTAGTTACAACTATTCTGTATTCATAATAGATCCAATCTGATACCCCACATCGGAACTTCTGATCCTGGATCGGAACTTCCGACAAGGTATTTTTCAGGTCTCCAAATTCAGCATGACAAGCAACAGATCCAATCTGTTTTTGCCCACCTCAGAACTTCTGCTACCATATCAGAACTTCCGAAGCAACAAATGCTCTCTGTATCGAGACCAGAAATTAACCGGAACTTCTGATACTCACTATCAGAACTTCCGATCAATTGAATTTTCTTGGGCATAACCTTCAATCTTGTCATCCATTTGAAAAAGCTTAAAACCTTTCGATGCAGCGAATGCCAAAAGTATGAGAATGGACTCAAGACAGTCAACATGGGTGAAAGTCTCCTCAAAATCAATACCCTCTTTCTAGCAAAACACCTAGGCAACTAATCGAGTTTTGTTGCGCACCACAACCCCATCTTCACCTTGCTTGTTCTTACACACCCACTTGGTATCTATGGGGTTGCATCCTAGTGGCAGCTCAACTAGTGTCCAAACCCGATTGCGAACAAAATTTTCAAGCTCTTCTTGCATGACTTTTATCCAATTTGCATCAGATAAAGCATGAGCAACATCTCTAGGATCAAATGTAGCAACAAAAGTAGACACAGCAAAAACTGCGAGTGAACTAGCCTGAGAACACAAGTATCTCGTAGTGAGATCACCGATGATGAGCTCTGAGGGGTGATCATGCTGAACTGCTCGGGATCCTTGGTGAACAGATGTCACCTCACCGGAGTCAGCAGCTGGCACCTCTGGATTGAACTGATGGGACTCGCTCTAAGTGGAAGTAGTGATTAGAGGACTGCCCTCATCCTCAGTCAAAGTCTAAGAAGGTGTGGGGTCTGCATGCTGTGCAGAAGACCCTCCCTCATCAACAGTAGGAGTCTCATCATCTTCCTCGAAGATGGACTCTCCAAGATCATCATCACCAGAAAGCTCAAAAGAAGGAGTAAGTGAAGGCATGGACTCATCGAAAGAAACCTCCCATGTATCGACAAGCTATTGGGAGTCGAGGTTCCAAACACGGAAGCATCGGGAATGCAAAGCATAACCAAGAAAGACTACATCCCAGCAACGAGACTCAAACTTGTCCAAATGCCCTGCCTTCTTGAGCACAAAGCACTTGCAGCCAAATGCTCGCAAGTGGCTCACCTTGGGCTGTCTGCCAAACCGCAAATCATATGAAGTCTTACCTAAGTAAGCTCTAAGAAAAATGTTGTTGGCAGATAGCAAGCCGTGTTCATGGCTTCAACCCAAAAGCGCCTAGGAGTCCTATGCTCATCGAGCATCGTCCTAGCCATCTCGACTAGCCTGCGGTTCTTTCGTTCCACAACGCCATTCTGTGGGGGAGTGTAAGGTGCAGAAAACTGATGATCAAGACCTTGGTCACTACAGAAGCTGGCGAACTAAGAATTCTTGAAGTCAGAACCATTGTCGGAGCAAATTGCTCGCATCCGACCATTGATCTCATTCTTCAGCTTCATGATCAGGTCATGAACAAATTGAAAAGCCTCATCCTTAGACTCCATAAAGAAAACCCACGAGAATCGAGAAAAGTCATCAACTATCACAAGCGCGTACCACTTATCACCGACTGAACGTACTTGAGTTGGACTAATAGTATCCAAGTGTAACAACTCTCCCAGGTATGAAGTCATCACCTTAGACACAGGTGCGTGAGAAGCAGCAACCATCTTCCCATACAATAGGGATGCCAAACTAGATCCTTCTCCATCTTAAGCTTGGGAAATCCTCGGATGAGGTCCATAGAACTCAATCTGACAAGCAGATCAAAGCTCAAATGACCTAACCTCCTATGCCACCACTAGAGCTAAGAGGAGGATCCAGCGATCAAACAACGAGAAGAGCCAAAAGAGCTAGAGAAATCAATCAAAAAACTTTACCGAAGGGTAAGATCTGGCAAACCAAAGATCCTCCAGAATCAATAACAGACGACATGCCCTTCTTAAAACGAACCTCTACGCCCTCTTCAAGAAGTTGTGAAATAGAAACCAAGTTGAAACCCAAATTTCCAACCAATGCAACATTCTTCAAGGAGAAATGCTCAGAAATTCGAATTGAACCAATGCCATGTATCTTCTTGTTGATATAAAAAAATGGCATTAAGTGGTTAAGATTGTAAAAATATCAATTTTGGTAATTTTGGCCAAAAATACACATGTCCTGGATCGGGACGAAGCCCTACAGGGCCAAAGGCCCATTGAAGCTGTGGGCTTCGGAAGCTTCTAGCAGGCCTACTAGCTTCGGCCCGAAGGCCTTCGGAGGCCTGCCTCGCCAAAGGTTCGGCCCAAGGAGCAGGCTTCGGTGGGCCCTGCCGAAGGCCCACTTCGGGCTAAATTCTAGAGATAGAGTTTGAGTCAGATTCTCATTAATTTTATCCCTACGCATGATTAGGCCGAATCTTAACAGATTAATCTAAGAGATTAGAAGACTAGCCCCTATAAATATAGGGGTGAGGCCGGTTCATTAACCCCCCAACACAAATCAAACACAAAGCCCTAGCTTTGAATCGTACCTTTACATTTACCTTTACTTTTCTACAACCTTCGTGGGTTTTCCTAGAAGCCCTCCGCCGGCCACTTCGGAATAGTGGTAATCCTTGTTACATTGCTCATGAAGTACCCGTTAATCTACGTAACAGATTGCTATCGCCTTGTTACTTCGCCTATGAAGTATCCGCTAATCTGTGTAACAGATTGCTACCTTTGTTTCCCTACTACAAAACTTAGCAGATTTGGTTTCCACGTTGTGATTACAGGTTTCCACGTTTGGAGACACTTCGCCAGAGGTGTCCGGAGCCAAGAGACTGATTTTGGAGGCTGCCAGAACACCCTTATACGGAATCCCTACTTCGACTACCCGTGTTGGACCATCATGATGTTGTCGGTTTGACCGAGTCCCGCACGCCAGCACTCTTCGCAGTAGGCTTCATCATGATAGGCTTCGCCACATTCGTACCCTGCGTCAGACGAAGTCACGCCAGTACGTTGCGTTCGAGTTATTTTATCATGTCAGAGACTTCGCGCCGAACCCCACTGTTCGGAGGTGATTGTCGCGCTGAGATCTGTTCGTAGCTTGCCTTCGGCCAGATTAGTCCGAACGCCGAAGGCACCCTTCGGCGAGACCCTTCGCAGCAGATGCCAAAGGTACCCTTCGATGATACCCTTCACACTATATACTTCAAATCAGCTAGGCTCCGTTCAGCTTGCTAATTTATTTTATCTAATATATTTCTTTTCGGCTAATAGGATTATTTCTATGTGATCTGATTACCTAGCGACTCCAGCCCCCTTACCACTATTAAGGCTAGTCGGAACGTGACGTTGGTGTTGTGTTATGCATAGGCTTGTCCCTAAGTATCCACACAATTTTGGATCGTCGAGCTGACCCAAGTGCGGCGGCACGTTTTCGTGTCAACACACTTTTTGGCCACTCCGCTGGGGAAGGCTATGCCAACATGATGGGTACATCTACATCGGTCGCCGGTAAATCTAAAACGACTACTACGTCTACATCGCCGATGGATCCCATGGGAGGCGCATATATCGATAACTGCAACATCATGACGCCTACCTTTGAAGATATTCCCACAGAAGACCGAGCAGAGATTGAGGCAAAGATGAAAGCACTCCAAGACATCATGCTTGGGAGCTATGTCAAGACACGCGCAGGCTTCATAAAGTGTAACATCAGCGTCCCCGACCTCGCTCGGACCTAGGTAACACCAGTATCACCTCATTTATCTTCTTTAGAGATTGAGCAGAAAATAGTCGCATCAGTAGACCAAGATGTTAGCCCTTCGCTAGCCAACCGTTTAGATTCAGTAGTTAGCTCTCAGGTAGAGGCGACACTTAGAAGGTTTGGCTTTACCGAGACCGTACCTCCGGCTCCGATTTCTAGTATACCTCCGATAAATCACATTTAGAGCAGAACTGACGGTAGTACCTACAAAGCTATTACGTCTCTGGCATCGATATCTATGGCCGAGACCAATCATTATGCTTATGGCCAAACTAGCACCGCCTACCATGCGCCACCTCCACCTACACTGGCGCCAGCTTTTCCCACGTTGCCCGCGCCGCATGCACAACCGCATAAGCCTGAACACGTCATACATCCCGAGCTAGCACACAAAGAGGAGCCCTGAGGCCTACACGCCGACATACCACTGCGTGTCGCAACCCCGCATGAGAGACGTGGGCAGACAGTAAGTCAGGATGACATTGAGGAGTGGATTCGCGCACTGTTTAGGGAGTGCACCGGCTTCGTACATAGGGGTTGGGCTAGGGTTTACCGGAAGCCGTACCCCGATCATTTCGACACGATACCTTTCCCTCGTCGATATAGAGTCCATAAATTCACCAAGTTCGACGGTGAGGGTAACAAAACCACACTAGAGCACGTCAGTTAGTTTTTAGCATAGTGTGGAGAAGCTAGTGGGTCAGACGCTTTAAAACGTAGACTATTTTCTCTCTCACTATCCGGCACCGCTTTCACTTGGTTTTTGGCGCTCCCGCCGAACAACATACAAACGTGGGCTGAATTAGAGCAAAAAATCCACGACTATTTTTACACAGGTGAAACAGAACTGAGGCTTTCACACTTGACATCAGTTAGACAAAAATCTAGCGAGAGCGTCTTTGAGTATATCAAGCCTTTTCGAGATACCAGAAACCAGTGTTTGTCTTAATATTTCAGAGAGGGATTTGGCAGATCTAGCTTTCAGTGAGTTGCGCTCTGAAATTAAAGAAAGACTAGACAACCAACACTTCTTAGAAGTTAGCCAAGTCTTATAACAAGCTCTGGTCTAGGAAGGCCGAGCTAAGGATAAAAAGTTTATTAAGACGTTTAACAAGCCTAGGGCTGAAGTCCACATTATGTAACACTCCGACGAGGAAGAATCAGAGGACGAAGAAGATTCGGCTGACATGTATGCAGCCGAATGGGTTTGGAACGCTAAGAGCAAACCTATTACTTGCTCCGATTTACAGCCGTCTCCCACCAAGAATCGGCCTAGCGAAGTCAAGTACTCGTTTGATATAACTAAGTGTGATAAAATATTTGATTTACTCTTGAGGAACCAGCTTCTCAGGTTGCCTAAAGGCCAAGTCATTGCATCTGCAGACGATCTAAAGAAACATCCATACTGTAAGTGGCATGATTCGCATTCGCATTATACTAACGACTGCAATGTTTTTCGTCGACAGGTTCAATCGTCCATAGAGGAAGGATGATTGAAAATTGACCAAAGTCCAAAGATGAAGATGGACAAAGACCCCTTTCTCGTGAACACTGTTGACCTCAACGCGGAGAGGGTGCTGATTCGGCTAGAGCAGGCCGAGTCGACTAAAGGGAAAGCGGTCGTTATTGGAGAATCAAGTACACGCACACTCGTACCTAAGAACCCTAAAGTAGGAGTGTGGAAGCTGAATGTTAACACGTCTCCTTCGGCTAGGGCTTGCAAGGAGCTGAAGGTGACATATCAAATGTTGTTGAACAAGCACCCAAGAAAAGCTAAGGAAATAGGCCCCCGCGCAAAAAGGCTAAGTCAACCGAAGGGGCCAAAGCAGTCGGAGAAGCAGTCGGAGGGTGCCTTCGGACCACAGTGGTCGAACCCTCCATATGATGACTTCGGGCCACAGTGGACAAACACTCCCCACGATGGCTTCAGACCCCAATGGCCAAACCCTCCGTACAGGGCTTCGGACCATAGTGGCCGAACCCTAGCAGAACAGCTTCATACCCCAATGGACGAGCTCGGCTCCGCTCTAGACAAACCTTCCGGTGGGAGGTGTTGATAGAAAAAATGGCATTAATGGCTAGATTGTCAAAATATCAAGTTTTGGTGATTTGGGCCGAAAGTACACTTGTCCAGGGTCTGTCGGAAGCCCTACAGGGCCGAAGTCCATTGAGCTATGGGCTTCGAAAGCCTCTAGCCAGCCCATGGGCTTCGGCCAGGAAGCCTTCGAAGGCCCACGCTGCCGAAGCTTCGGCCCGAGGAGCAGGCCTCGATGGGCCTGACCGAAGCCCACCTCGGCAGAGATAGAGTTGTTTGCGTCACCAGCTCAATCTCTATCTCTATCTTGCTGGATTATAGCAGATTAGATTTGGAGTTAACCCCCTATAAATAGAGAGGCATGGCCGGCGTGGAGAACCCCCCCAACTCAAACCAAACCAAAGCCCATGCTTTGATCGTATTTACTATACCTTTATTTTCCTGTACCTCTTTGTGGGTTTGCTTGGAAGCCCTCCATAGGCAACTACGGAACAGTGGTAATCCTAGTTACTTCGCCTATGAACTATCCGTTAATCTACGTAATAGATTGTTATCGCCTTGTTACTTCACCTGTAAAGTATCCGCTAATCTGCGTAATAGATTGCTACCTTCGCTACTAGTGCAACACTTAGCAAAATTCGGTCCTCAGGCTGAATTGGTACTTTGCATCATCTCTGTTGCAGGTTCGCATGTTCGGAGCCACTTCATCAGAGGTGTCCGGAGCTGAGACATCGGTTTCGGAGGTCCCCAGGACAACCTTCGGCAGGACTGTAGGCTCTGGCAACAGGCTTCACCAGCAGACTTCATCGCCTCAGGCTTCGCCACGACCATAGTCCGCACCGGACGAAGTTGCACTCGCGCGTGGCCCTCGCGTCACTATTCTCTAGTTTGTTGTATCGGAGATCGCACGCCGAACCCCGCTGTTCGGAGGTGATCACCGTGTCCAGATCCATTCGGAGTCTATCTTCGACCAGATCAGTCTGAATGCCGAAGCACCGTTCGGCGGAGTACTTCGCACCAGACTTCGAACCAGATGGGCTCCGACTGGTTTGTTGATTTTATTCTGTTTAATCTATCTCTTTCGGCTAATTGGATTATTTTGTGTAATCTGGTTGCCTGGCGACTCCACCCCCCTTATCACTATTAAGGGTAGTCGGAACGCGACGTCGGTGCCACGTCACGCTTAGGCTCATCCCTAAGTATCTGTGCACTTTTGGATCGTCGAACTGACCCAAGTGCGGGGGCATGTTTCCGTGTCAACAGAGGCTTCGGCCCGCAATGGCCAAACATACCTCCGGACTGGCAAGACCCTTTACTGATATGGTCCAAAATCCCATCGACCTAGCCGAACCCCCCTCCAAGCAGTTGGTTCGGCTCATAGTGGGCGAAGCCACTAGAGCCGCCAATGCCTCCATCATACAATTGGACGGGGACCCCATGGGCTCCATACCCCGTGGGCCGCCAATGCCTCTTCGAAGTATTATAATTGGCAGGGACAAACAGACGCGGTGGAGGGAGGCATCATCCACAGGCTGTCTGTAGTACCTCCGAATCGACTCACACAAGACAGAGCCAGGGGAGATTAGCGCGAAGAAGCAAAGAATAGGGAGTCCGAAGCTATCATAGTCAGAGTAGGGTATCAGGATGTCCCAATCTCGAAGGCTCCCTCGCCAAAGCTCGACAGAGGTAAGTTCCCTACTCTAGCTGAAGCCAGCGCCGGAGCCTCGCCCGAACGGCCAAATGAGGCCGGTCCAAATGGCAGGGTCTGTAGTGAAGGACCCTCCAATTATGGGGTACGCGAGGCTGACCTAGGAAGTACGCCTTCGGCCAAAAATCACAAAGACAAGATAGTGGCGCCTGGTACCAAGCCACAACCATCTTGGGCACCTCTGGCAATGTCCAAATCACAGAAAAGGCATTTGCAACGCTTACGAGCATAGGAGATGTGCAAGAAGAAAGCCGAGGACGAGCGAGATGTCATCATTGAGGAGATCCCTCATCGACCAATGACGAGACATGTATGGAGGATAAATCCGGTTGAGATAACCAACCCGACTCCTAGTCCAAGCGACGATGACGATGACGACATGCTCGACGATGACTACTCGCCCGTCTCTGAGGGACCCAAACCTTAGGCGATGGACATCAACGTCGTCATGTTGCCCGCCAAATTCGCCCTACCACAAGACGAGGCCGAGGTCGCTCAATTGAACCTTCCCTCGTGCAACACTATTTTTGAAAAACGTGAGGATACGGCTCGCCATCTAAAGCCTCTCTACGTCAGAGGTCACATTGATGGGAAGACGATCTCCTCAATGTTTGTTGACGGTGGCGCCACTATCAACCTAATGCCTTACTCTCTATTGAAGAAACTTGGCAGGAATGAGGACTTGAAGAAAACTTTCCTAATCCTCAACGTCTTCAACGGCGAGAGTTCCGAGGCCAAAGGCGTGCTCTCATTGGAGTTGACAGTAGGAAACAAGACGTTGTCGATAGCGTTCTTCATCGTTGACGTGCAAGGTAACTAAAGCGTACTACTCGTGCGTGATTGGATTCACGCAAACTGTTGCATTCCTTCTACTTTGCACCAATGCATGATTTAGTGGGACGGCGATGAGGTAGAGGTTATACCAGCGGACACTTTGGCCCAGGTGGCATTGGCCGATGTGTCCATTGTTGCCATCCACAACAAAGTAAAATGTCTATCAGGTAGGGATCTTTTGGATTACGACTTCGTTATCGTGTCCGGAGGATGTTTCTTACCAGTGTCTGAAAAGTCGGCTGGTGTAGCACAACTATTTCGAAATTAGTAGTTATGTATAGCAAAAGTAATCTAGATTGGCTAAAGTCTCGTGTAGAGCAATATCGGTCCGCTAAAGACGGTATTGCCGAGGCCATGGGAGACTTTAGCAAAGTAGAAAAATTAGGACAAGGTTTTGCATCGACCGGTCCTTTAGAAGAAAGTGACATAGGTGATGGTAGCATCCCAAGGCCAACTTTTGTAAACCAATATTTATAGGCTGATGAGAAGGCCGAAGTAATAAAGTTGCTTCGGTCGTACGTCGATTGTTTTGCATGGGAATATAGCGAGATGCCCGTATTAAGTCGTGAGCTCATGGAGCATCGACTACCTATTAAACCCAGATTTCGGCCTTATAAATAGCCTCCGTGTCGCTTTAATTCGGTCGTCTATGACTGAGTTAAAGAAGAGGTAGAATGATTACTCAAGGCTGAGTTTATTAGGCCATGCAGGTATGTTGAATGGGTCGCTAACATTGTACCTGTAGAGAAGAAGGGGAGCGGCAATATACGAGTTTGTATTAATTTCAGGGATCTGAACAAGGCCACTCCGAAGGACGAGTATCCTATGTCCATAGCCAACATGCTAATTAACGATGCTTCATAACACAAGGTACTAAGTTTTCTTGATGGCAACGCTGGTTATAATCAAATTTTTATGGTCGAAGAGGATGTCTACAAGACAACCTTTCGATGCCCTAGTTTTGTTGTGGGTCGTTATGACTTTTTGTTTAAAGAATGTTGTCGCTACATATCAATGTGCTATGAACTTGATCTTTCATGACTTGTTAGGATTTATGTTAGAAGTTTACATAGATGATGTTGTAGTCAAATCGGACGCTATGGGAAACCACTTAGCCGATTTGAATGTTGCTTTTGATAGGATCCGACTGTATGGCTTGAAAATGAACCCACTCAAATGTGCTTTTGGCGTGTCGGCGAGCAAGTTCTTAGGATTCATGATTCATGAAAGAGGTATAGAAATTGATCCTTAGAGGCTTTAGAAGATTAGAAACTTTGCAGCGCCGACATGTAAGAAAGATGTGCATAAGTTGTTAGGCAAGATGAATTATTTGCGTCGCTTTATATCTAACTTATCTAGCAAGATTGATGCCTTTGTTCCTATACTCCAGCTAAAGAATGAAGCCGAGTTCACTTGGGGGGCAAGTCAGCAAAGCACATTTGAAAAAAATTAAAGAGTGCTTATCGTCACCACCACCCGTGGTGATAGCACCAAAAGTCGGGATTCCATTTCGGCTGTACATTGTCACCGAAGATAGCGTGATAGGGGTCGTGCTAACCCATGAGGTGGAGGAAAGAGAGTACATCATCATATTCTTGAGCCGCCTCCTGCTGGACGCCGAAACCAAGTACGTATTTGTGGAGCGTTTATGTTTATCACTTTATTACGCTTGTACTGAATTACGTCACTATCTTCTTCCTACTACATGTATTGTCGCTTGCTAAACCGATGCCATAAAATACATGTTGCAAAAGCCGATTCTAAGTGGAAGAATCGAAAAGTGGGCTTACGCTTTGATTGAGTATGATTTGTCCTATGAACCTCTAAGAGCTATGAAAGGCCAAATTGTTGCTAACTTTATAGTTGATTACCACGTGGACGTCAATTGGGGTGATGATATTGCTCTAATTGAGGTAGTACCATGGAAACTTTATTTTGATGGTTCAGCTTGCAAGAGTGGCCAAAGTATTGGAGTGGTTCTCATATCACTTAATGGAATGCACTTTGAGACCTCATCCCATTTAGAATTTCCCACTACTAATAATCAAGCTGAATATGAAGCTCTACTGCTAGGACTTGAATTCCTAGAATCTGTAGGTGCTAAACATGTCCATGCATATGGTGATTCTCTGTTAGTGGTACAACAAGTAGCTAAAAGTGCTCAATGTTTTAATGGCTTGCAAAATAGTTATTTGGATAAATGTTTAGACATAATTGCTAATTTTGATGACTTAAAAATATCTCATGTGTCAAGGGAAGCCAATTCAATTTCAAATGATTTGGCTCAGCAAGCATTTGGCTATTAAGTAAGGAGAGGTAAATATTCTATACAGGAAAAGCCAATGTTTGGTCTCACTGCTGAAGCCAGAATCTTCAGGCAGGAGCGACGTCTGTCAAACCCTTTGGGTCGGACCCCTTCTGCCACCGGAGGGTGTCACGCGTCGGAGCCCTCATGCTAGAACACTCCATCCGCTGAAGGGCCTTGCACGTCGGAGCCCCTACGATGAAGCCCGCTAGACAGGAGAGGTCTTCGGGAACTAGAAACCTCCGGCGGAAGGCTTCGGTCTGACCGGCTCCGCACGGCCAACTCAGTTAGCTCTCGACAGAAATGGGAAAGGCCTGGGGGGCACTCAGAAGTTAGTAGTTTGGACATCACACCAGGAAAGGAGTCAGCAAACCCTCTAGAGGTCCATAAGGATGATTGGAGAATTCCAATCATCCAATATGTGAGAGACCCTAGTCAAAGGGTTGATCGGAAAGTGTTGGACCGGAAATGGCGACCAGAGGGGGGTGAATGGGATCTTTTAAAATTTCAGCCTAAAAATGGCCTTCTGTTTTAACTTAGTCTCCTGCAGAACAGGCTTCGAACAAACCCTTCTAAGTTCTGGTTAGGAGGTATTTCACAGCTCCGAAACCAGACTTCGCAAGGAGCAAAATTTTGAAGTCAGGAAGACTTTGCTCCACCCATAACACCAAAAACTAAACTTTGCTCCACCCTTCGCAAGATATAAGTTTCCTCTGAGGACTTGGACCATATACTCACCACTAGCAACTGGTACAAGGCTTCGTATTCCAAAGGTCTAAACTCGCACAGAACACACTGTGTTGAGGACTTCGATAAGGGAAGAAAATAGACTTCAACTATGGACCACTCAGTGCTTCGCTAGTAAATGGTGAAGGGTCACCTAAGTTTACACAGAGCGAACACATTGAAAACCACACTTCACACGCCCAGACCTCTCATACACTTTGCTAGAAGAGAACCAGTGCACAAACTCAACCTAGAAGAAAATGGTGCATAGAGGAATCAAAGCATGCAGTGTACCACAGAATACAAGTTCAAGTAGTGAAAGAAGAACAGAATCAAAACTTCATTGCATGAACAGGGAACATAAAATGAACTCACAGGTCTGAATACATGAGTGTGATAGCGAGCACAGGAGTTCTAAAATGGATGCTCAAAGTGTTACTGTTACCTAGCATGCCTTCACTATTTATATACACTATTCAGCCCTATGAATAGACTACTTTACCCCTAAAGTTTACACTGATTTTGTCTCATCATAACATGAGGGTACAGATGGTAGTCTACTTTATTTGGAGGCTTATTTTGTCAGCTTCGCAGAGGAGACAGCATCAGCTTTTGCAGAGTAGACACGATTAGCCTTTGCAGTTTTGGAGTCTTTTGAAGCCCCCCTTCGCACTCGAAGGTTGCGGTAGCTTCAGTGAGAAGCCTTGAGCTAGACGACCTTCGCTTCACCAAAGTCAGCCTTCGATATAGTGATGGTTTTGAGCCGAAGCTATCAAAGCCCTTGAGTCTTCGCACCATCACCTCCGGAGTGGACGACCACGGCTTCGCAGCTACTCCCATCTCGAACTCCGTCAGTCCGTGTACCGAAGCCATGCATGGCCGAAGTACCTCAAGTCAATCACACTCTGAAGCCCCACCTTTGAAGTACCACTCTTCGAAGTCCCTCCTTCGTCCAAGGCCTCCACATGAAGCATTCCATGAGCACTTCGTCGCAGTATCTCTTCCAAAGCACACTCCTCGACGAACCTCACCCGGACCATGCCTTCGATGCACCTCGACTTCTGAGACCTTCGTCGGGTGAACCTTTGAATGCCTCCATCCGGAGCACACTTCAAACACCTTGCCTCATTGTTGAGGACTTTGTCCACCATACTCCGAAGTCACTCCTTTCGGAGTACCCTTCGAAGTGCCTCACCTCTCATGACTTCATCTCGGGGTACCTTCAGCTGGAGCCATGCTCCACACTCTTTGCCTTCGCCTAGAGCATCTTGACCTAAGGACCCACCTCGACCCCTTGCAGCCTTCATGACCGAGCTCCCCGCTCGCCTGGCATCAAGCCTCCCGCTTGACCCAGGTTCACTTGCTGTGAACCGTCCATCGCCTCCGAAGTCACCTGCGCAACACAGACAAACAGATAAGTGTATCCAGTACCCCGGAGACCTCTCCGGGTAAATGATCTCCGGCACACACTCTTGTGCACCACCCAAAGTAATAAACACTTCGGTACGACCAAGTCATCGTGTACTATCAGACACCTCAAGCAGTCACACTCCGCTGCAACAGCTGCAGCAACCGAACCCTTCGGTGAAACAACCTCTGAATCCCTTCGGAGGTACCCCTTTGAAACCAGAGGATAAAATCTATCAATCGCTCATCATAGACTCCGAAACCAATCCTTGGTTTCTCAATCTCCCCCTTGATGAGTGCATTGACAACCAAATTCAAGTTCAAGAAAATTTGAAAAAATTTCAGCACACAAGTGACCATAAAAACTCAGAAAAGAGCCAAATCATGTCACTTGACAAAAGAATTTCTCTCTCCCCCTTTTCAAAAGAGTAAAAGCCCCTTCGGCACATCTTTTCCTTTGCACAATAGAAACTCCCCCTGAGTTATTTTTACCCCTTACTGTAGAGAACGTAATGATTTCCCCCCTTTGGCAATGCAAGCATCAAGGAGCAATTAAATTATGCAAAGCTTCGAAATGAGCAGAAGTGCAAGGACGTATAAAGCAAAAATATGCCAAACTTAATGCCGGTTTTCATGTGCTCAGTTCAATTTAACATTATCTAAAAGCATAATGACATCATGTGATTTCATTATTTTGAAATAAAAGCATCACCACTCAATCAAGTGAACTAGACAAGTAAAAGCAAGGGCTGCACAAAGCTAGTCAATTTCTACTCTAGACAGACAAGTCTAGTTCAAATGGAGCATTGAAAGCAATCCTGATTGGCAATGGATTTATACTTGCTATTCTTTTCATAATGCCAGGGGTTATTTGTTTGTTTACCTTATACTTTCCAATCAAGCCAAGCCTATGCAAGAAAGCCATCAGAAGCTTAAAGCTGTGATTTTGGCATACACTAAAGTATCCCAGTTCATACCAAAGTGCAATGGTAAGTAGTCTAGAATAAAGTAGTGCGACAAACAAACCCACCTGGATCTTTTCATTTTTATCAATTAAACATGGATTCTGGATTTTTGATAAGTGAATACATTGTTTAGCACTTTGTTGAAGAATATCCATGAGTAAGTAGTATGATTTTTCAAGTTGCTATTTTTGTATCCAAAGAAAAAGATTCTTGCTATCGAGCAAATAAAAGATAGCTAAAGCAGTCATGCCTAACCATGCTAGATTCAAGACTAAGCAGTGAGCATGATTTGATTTTGAAAAGGAAAATCATGCACAAAATGAATCAGACATATTAAATAAAGCTGAGCTGTCATGATTACCTGAATTAAAACAAGGCATATCAATTCAAAACATGTAAATGCAATTTCACACACACGGAGCATATGCGTATCATTGAAAATGTGCTCCCCTTCACAGAATGCCGTAAGGGTGACAAACACCAAGTTCCCCACGCAAGTAGGCGAAACGCGAAGCATCGAGGGGTTTTATGAAAATATCAGCTAGCTGGTGTTAGGTATCAACATATTGAAGTTCAATATCACCCTTCTCATTATGATCTCTGAAAAAATGATATCGTACATCAATGTGTTTGGTTCTGGAATGCTGAACCGGGTTGTTTGCAATACAAATAGCACTAGTGTTATCACAGAAAAGTGGAACACTCTTATAATCTAACCCAAAATCCCGCAGAGTGGAAACCATCCATAAAATCTGAGAGCAATAGCTAGCTACAGCAACATATTCGGCCTCAGCCATCGATTGTGCAACACTACACTATTTGTGGGAAGACCAGCAAACCAGGAAAGTACCCAGAAAATGACAAGTACCAGAAGTACTTTTCCTATCAATCCTACACCCAGCAAAATCCGCATCCGAATAACCTTGAAGACACAAAGAGGAAGACGCAGAATACCAAACACCAAATTCAAGGGTATGCTTGAGATACCTGAGGATGCACTTTACTGCTTGGCGGTGTGAAGCTCGTGGCAAAGCCTGAAAATGAGCGCACAAACACACTGCGAAGTCTATGTCCGACCTCGTAGCAGTCAAGTAGAGGAGGGACCCGATCATGCTTCAGAACTCCTTCTGATCTACGGCTTCTCCATCTTCATCAGGATCCAATGCTGCAGATGTAGCCATTGGAGTGGTGAGTGGTTTTGCATTAGCCCTATCGAACTTCTTGAGCAGGTCCTTGGTATACTTCGTCTGATGGACGAATGTACCTTATTTGCTTTTCTTGATTTGCAAACCAAGGAAAAATGTGAGATCACCCATCATGGACATTTCAAACTCCCTGCTCATGGTATCTGCAAACTCGGCAACCAAAGCGTGAGAAGAGCCACCAAAGATGATATCATCCACATAAATCTGAACTAGCAAGAAATCTTTGCCATGCTTGACAGTGAACGGGGTTTTATCAACATATTCCATCAAATACCCCCGCTCAAGTAGAAAAGACTTAAGTCTATTATACCAAGCCCGAGGGGCCTGCTTGAGTCGATAAAGAGCCTTATGAAGTTTGAGGACTTTATGCGGATATTTGGGGTTTTTAAAGCCAATGGGTTGTTTTACATAAACATCTTCGCCTATGAAGCCATTAAGAAAAGCACTTTTAACATCCATTTGATAAAGTTTGAAACCACGGGATGCCGCAAATGCAAGTAAAATCCTAATGGCCTCAGGACGAGCAACAGGTGCAAAAGTCTTAGTAAAATCAATCCCTTCTAATTGAGAATAACCCTGAGCTACAAGTCTAGCCTTATTTATGACTACAGTCCCATCATCCGCTTGTTTGTTTTTGAAAATCCGTTTTGTTCCAATGAAATTAACATTAGGTGGAGGATCAACTAGTCCAGACTTGGTTTCTCTCAAAATATATCAATGAATATTCACAATGCAATCTGAAATAAGAATGAGGAAATCATGGAATATTTAGAGAAATTATCTATTGGTGTGCCCAAAACGAGGAATACACAATTACTATTTTGATTGTCTCCTGTTCACATTTGGCCAAATAGCTTCATGACTGCCGCTACTCATGGAGCTTTGCTTAGCACGAAAAATGAGGCTACTTCTTTCGCGCCAAGGGCTCACAGCGCTAAGACCTCCTGAGAATAGCTGCAGCGATACCATGCGCAGCCAAAGGAATTGGCCAGGGAAAAACAAGAGGCGCTAATATTTGTGGAGAAAATAATCACCGGCGGCAGTGTAAGATTACTGAGCTTCAGTAAAAAAATCGCTATGAACAGTGGGGAAAGTTAGCAAAAATATGAACTCTGATTTTCTGATTTTGTAAGTTAGAAACCCTAGGGGGATCAGGGCCTTATTTATAGGCAACCCAATAAATCACGAAAAACCCAATATACCCTTAGGGTTTTTTAGAAACACTGAAATAAACTGAAAAGACTAAAATTCCCCTAGGTTTTTTTACAGACTCGACTAACACAGACTGTGGGCCTAAAAGGCAAAATAGTAAAAACCTAACTAAATGTAACCTGTCCTTATGCAGAGCTTTCGTAGTAGCTACGGCTTTGCTTCAGGACTATCGAATCCCCGATGAATGGTCTAGATAGATGTGTCGGTTTTACGCTGAAACCGACAAAGCGTCCGCTGTCTTCGCACCGGTACCCGGATTGGGCCGGCCCAATTCCACGCATCCCTCAGCCCAGCAATCGCTCGCCACCTGTTTACCTAGGTCAAACCCAATCAACCGACCATCGGATCCTTTGTAGTTCCTAGCCCATGCACCCAAATTGGGCTGGCTCGACTCCACGGCCCCTGTACCCAGCAGTCGCTCACCGCCCGTGTACCTGAGTCACATGTGGCCCAAGACGCGACAGGTCTCAACTTCTCTTCGTCTCCTCTCTCTCTTCATTGTTGACTTCCGTTGACAATCACTCATCACTTCTAGAGCCATGAGACGCATGATCTTGAACATGGATCTTCAGTCTCTCCCACTCTCGATCCCCTCGAGCCGCCTGATCACTTGCACTGTCCTCCCTTTCTCTGACTTGACCATCACGCTGTCTCGACCATCCGTCCGTTCATGTCTTGCTCTATCTCCTCGTGTACTCCTGAGATCATCTCCAACTTCACCCGACATCCTTGATCCTCTAGCATCGAGCTCCCCGGTCGACCCTTGATCACCCTCCATTGATAGTTGGTTAGCATCTCCACCCTGCACAAATGATACACGCCAAACCAAGAGATGCAATGCACACTGATCCCCTCGGCATAATCCATATCCACACATCGATCCCATCGATGCAATCAAACCATCACTCACTCATCACTCCATATCAAGCAATATTGTCAATCACTCATCATATAGACAAAAACCACAGTGCAACCTCACTTGGTTTCACAATCGCCCCCTTGATGAGTGCATTGACAACCCCAAACTGAAACATGACGGAAGTTTCAAGTTAACCACACAAGTGACCATAAAAACTCAAAAAAGAGCCAAAACATGTCACTTGATAAAAGATCTCCCCCTTTGGAAAAAACTCATGCATAGCAAACCATCTTTGTTGGTAAAATCATCAATGCATCATGAAAGCCATTACTCCCCCTTAACCAAGCTGTTGACACGAGAACGTGCCCCCACACTTGGGTCAGTTCGACGATCCAAAAGTGTGTGGATACTTAGGGACAACCTAAGTGTGACGCAGCACCGACATCGCGTTCTGACTACCCTAAGTCGTGATAAGGGGGGTGGAGTCGCCAGGCAATCAGATCTCACAAAATAACTCAATTAGCCAAAAGAAATAGATTAAACAGAATAAAATCAGCAAACCGGTTGGAGCCTGTCTGCTTCGAAGTCTGGTGCGAAGGGGTCACCGAAGTATACCTTCAGCGTCTGGTTCGAAGTATCTCGCCGAAGGGTGCTTCGGCGTTCGGACTGATCCGGCCAAAGATGGACTCCGAACGGATCTGGACGCAATGATCACCTCCGAACAGTGGGGTTCAGCGTGAGGTCTCTGACATGGCAAATTACAGAGTAGTGTCACGAGGGCCATGCGCGGGTGTAACTTCGTCCAGTGCAGAGTATGGTCGTGGCGAAGCCTATTGTGATGAAGTGTGCTGGCGAAGCCTATTGCCAGAGCCTGCAGTCCTGCCGAAGGGTGTCTTTGTGACCTCTGAAACCAATCTCTCAGCTCCGGACACCTCAGACGAAGTAGCTCCGAACGTGGGAACCTGCAACAAAGAGAGTTCGAAGTACTATTTCGGCCTGAGGACCAAATTCTGCTAAGTGTTGCACTAGTAGCGAAGGTAGCAATCTATTACGCAGATTAGCGGATACTTCACAAGTGAAGTAACAAGGTGATAGCAATCTATTACGTATATTAACGGATACTTCACAAGCGAAGTAACAAGGGTTACCACTATTCCGTAGTGGCCGGTGGAGGGCTTCCAGGCAAGCCCACGAAGAGGTATAGGAAAATAAAGGTAAAGTAAAGACGATCAAAGCTAAGGCTTTGGTTTGTTTGAGTTGGGGGGGCTCTACGCTGGCCTCGCCTCTCTATTTATAGGGGCTTAATTTCCGATCTAATCTTCTATTAACCCAGCCGGATGGAGATAAAAATTGAGCTGGAATCGCATACAACTCCATCTCTGTCGAAGTGGGCTTCAGCCAGGCCCGTCGAGGCCTGCTCCTCGGGCCGAAGCTCCGCTGGCGTGGGCCTTCGAAGGCTTCCCGGTCGAAGCCCATGGGCTGGCTAGAGGCTTTCGGAGCCCATAGCTCAATGGACCTTCAGCCCTTTAGGGCTTCGGATGGACCCTGGACATGTGTATTTTTGGCCCAAATCACCAAAACTGATATTTTGACAATCTAGTCGTTAATGCCATTTTTTGCTATTAACACAAGCAAACACATCATGTCCCCCTTAACCAAGCAAACACATCATGTAAACCATTTCTCCCCCTTTGGCAATGCAAGCATCAAGATGATAAAAAGATGCAAAGAGGAGTATGATGGTAGAGTATAGATTAAAGCTTCTGAAACATGAGTAACTCCAATTACAGTACAAAACAAGCATTGGCCTTGAATATTGTCTAAAAGTACTGTATGAAATATTCAGATGAATACAATCTAAACAAAATCATGAGCAAGCATTTTCAGATTTTAGCAAATAAAAGCATCACGAGACTAGCATATTAGACATGGCAAGGCATGAGATGCAAAAGCTAATCAAATACAAACCAGATAAGCGTGTCCCACCACAAGGAGCTTTAGCAAACTTGATATGCGATTGATTCAAGCTTTTTTATTTTTTTTATTTTTCATTTTAGTGCCAGGGGTTATTTGCATGTCAACCTTATGCTAACCGACCAAGTTAAGCTTAGGTTGAAACCATCAGAAGCTTAAAGCAATGGTCTCGGCATACACTTCAATGTCCTAGTTCATACCAAAGTGCTATGGTAAGCAGTCCCACCTGGATCTTTTCAATTCAGCACAAAACAACATGAATATCAATCATTTTATTTCATTATCATTCATTTTTCATTTTCAATTTTTTAATTTTAAGCACAATATTTTTGGTAAGATCAAGTTGCATATTAGCATCCAAGTGAAAAGGACATAGCTACCGAGTATGTAAAAGATAGCAAAAGCACTCAACCTATTCATGCTAGTTTCTAGACTAAGCAGTGCTCATTATCAAATTTTCACAAATAAAATCCATGCTCATGACAAATATCAGATGTAAACAAGCCAAGTGAAATCAATAGTATTAAAGACAATAGTTCACAAGCATAATAAAGCATGTAATTGTAAAAGTAATTAATCATATAACATAAGCTAATGCAGTGCTACACAACTTCCCCTCAAAACATGCTAGAAGATCTCGAATGCTCAGTGTTGGGGTGAGTGAAAAACTATTTACGAATCCAGCATTGTAAAACTCGAGAACCAGGTAAAGCAGTAAACTAATCATGCACAAGCTATGAGTCATGATAAAAAGTGTGTGATCTACCTCCAAAGCGCGAGCCTGGAAAATCATGAGGTCTCCTAAACTATCGAGAATCAAAGCCTCTTACATGTGGTCTAGCACCATATGAATCATGGTGTACACCATGACGGGCAAAATCTCTCATGGGACCATGGGGAGCCTCAAAATCAGTATAAGAGTGAAAAGCAGACTCATGCATACCAAAAGATGGGTAATGCATGTCCTGAAAACTCATCACAAAAGAGCATCGTTCATCCTTGATATGACGAAAGCAAAACCCAACCAAATGACCCACCCGATGACAATAAGAGCAGTGATACACTCTCTTGGGTGTGTGAGCATAGGTCTCATGCGCAAATCTCACAGTCTTCTTGTGTTTTTGCTGAGTTTTCTTTGGTGAATGAAGGTATTTCTTAATAGGTTTAGTAGGATTCTCGGCTTTTTGTGTGGAGTCTAACTGGGCTCTTTCTTTCTCAAGGGTAGTGGGTGGAGTGAACACAATTTCGCTCAGAGTGTTTGGAGTGGTTCTCTCATAGCCCAACCCTAGAGATAATCTTGCCCTATTAGCACACAAATTTGTTTTAGCCAAAAGCAAATCCATCCTACCCTTCCCTTCATTGCATTTTTCAACTACGGAGAAAATATAATCATTTTCACATTTTAGTTTTTCGACTTGGTCTCTAGCAAAGCTATGTTGGTCCTTCTGGGTGATGCAGGTGGGACAAGCTGGCTGCACATCCTTAGAACACCCAGCACTCTCCAATCTAGCCTTAAGTTCATCAACATGCCTATCTCTCAAATTAATGCTTTCAACAAGTAGAGGACAGTTCATGCATTCGTTGATGACAGCAGGACTAGACTCCACCTTCAAAAGCTGCTTTTTAGTAATTTCTAGTTTTTCAATAGTTTGAGAATGTGTAAAACACAACTGAGCAAGTTCATTCGTAACAATCAGATAGGACTCACATTCAGCATCATCAGACTTAGATTTTAAGATTGCAAGTTTAGTGGAGAAAGATTCATGTTTGAGTTTTAGTTCTTTTCGTTCTGTAACAGCATGTTTAAGTAATCTATCCTGAGAACAGACAAAATCATGTAGTTCATCATTCTAAACAAGAAGCTGGTCACGGGATAGATATACCTCAGATGGGTCAAGCTTGTCACTGCTGTGGATGCTGTCGGCCAAGAAGCAAAGCCGGTGAAGTCCATTTTGTTCTTCTCCTTCTTTTCTTCTTGGGTTAATTTTTCTGCGCCATTACAATTTTTATGGTTTGCCAATATGCCATTGTTGTTTCACTGACAAATGGGGGCCACCATAGTCACTGACAGTGGCATGTAGGCAATTTTTAAAAATTATAATGGCATGTGAGTAATTTTCCCTTTCTTCTTTCGTGGATGGCTCTTCTTCATCGGAGCTTGGCTCCTCACTTGGTGTATTGTCGATGTCGCTAAGGGTGGCCACAAATGCTCTGGCTACTCTCTTAGCCACTTTGCCACACTTCCCCTTAAAGAAGGGTTTCTTGTTCCACTTCTGGTACTTGTGCTCATTTTCTTTTTTCATTTTTAGTTTAGGGAAATTCGCTTTTATGTGAGAAGGATCTCCACACTCAAAATAACCCCGAGACACTCATTTCCTCTGATCCCATCTTTTATTATAGAAGCGTGTGAACTTATTGACAATGAGAGGTATCTCCTCATCATCTAGAGTGTCCACCTATTCTTTTGTGATAGAGACAATGGAGGACAAGTCAAAACCACCAGAATAAGCACAAACTCCAGAACCACCAGAAAGGCTCCCTCCAAATGAGGTACCACTGCCAGGACCGGAAACTAAAGGAATAGAAGGCAACAAAGAGTTTCCAAATCGTAGACGAGACGCCTTGGCAATCTCAGTGGACTTAAGCTTACTAAAGAGTTCGTCGCAAGTCAAAGTGTCAAAGCTCGCCGACTCTTCAATACTAGAAATCTTCACCTCCCATATGCTATGATCAAGAGAACAGAGAAGTCTGATCTCCCTATCATGGTCTGAATAATCTAAAGTCCTAGTGGAGCGCAAATTGCTCACAATCCCATCAAATCGAGCAAACATGGCATCTACAGATTCGTTAGGGCCTTGCACAAACATTTGATATTCTTGATTATATGTGATTTGCCTCCTAGCTTTAATCTTGGTAGTTCGCTCATAAAAGGTTTTCAAAGTAGACCAAATCTCACGTGCAGTTCGAAGGCGCTGAACCGTGTCAAACTCTTTGCGACTTAAACTGATGAACAATATGTTTCTTGCTTTGCTATTACGATTGTACTGTAACTTCTCTAAAGTGCGAGTTTCAGGAATCACATATTGGCAATCAACAATTTCCCATATAGCACTTCCTTGTCTTAGTAGATAAGCCTCCATGCGCACCTTCCAATAAGCAAAGTCTTGACCATTAAACATCAGAATCTTCGTATTCTTGTCCATGTCGCCAAAAGGATCACAAAGCGGTTAAGGTCAACTTGTGATCTAACCGACTCTGATACCAATTGTGTGATTAGAATGGCGACTAGAGGGGGGTTAATAGGCGCCTCAACAAATTCTTGCAAATATGATGGCCTTTTCAAATCACACCCAATGCACCTCCAAATGAACAAGCGGAAGCAGATGTAGTAAAGACTCCGATAAAAACAGATGCTATCACCCTCCTATCTGATATTATGTGAATGATAGATTGAGAGATCACTAGCACTGAATTTGAACACACAAAGACTGTATTTTAAAAATAGCTCTAAAACTTTTTTGTTTCTATTCGGACAATGAAACGCCGAATTACTGAAGTTGGATTTTGAGTCTCCAACAATCCAGAATACACAACAAATTAAATCAAGTTCACAAGGATCAAGAAAAATTAATCATGCAGAGAAAGATTCGAAAAAAACAAACTTAAGAACAACACAAGAAGGAAATGGCAGCGCTGTTTAATGTTGCCCATTATGTGCTCATATTACTCGGATTTCAAAAGAATAGGAGTCAAGATTACTAATCAGAAGCACACAAGATAGCTGTATCAAATCAGGAATATTCTGCTAGCCGGCCGAAGGTGATAGAAGCCAAATTGAGAAACCAAGGGTGGTTTCGGTCTGGATGATGAGTGATTGACAAGGATGAGCGGATGAGTGGTCGAGAGTATGTGGAATGCATTGAGGGTTTCGATGTGGAGTGAAGGTGTGGCTGTCGAGGGTTTCGACAGTGCGTTTCGTTCTTGTTTTGGCTTGTCTTGTTTGTGCAGGGTGGAGATGTTGATCGACTGTTGACGGTGGGTGATCGAGGGTCGAGCGGGGATCTTGATGCCGAGGACCAGGGAGGCCGAGCGAAGTTGGGGAAGATCTCAAGAGTGCACGAAGAGACGGAGCGAGACTCGAACGGACGGCTGACTGCGACGCCGTGTCAATCGTGTTCGCGAAAGGGAGGCCAGGACAACCATTCGCGTGGCTTGAGGGGATCGAGAGCGGAAGTGGCTTGCTGGCGCTCGGAGTCACGAAGCGGTGTCACGAGTCGAGGATCTGAAAAGGCTTTGTCGGTTTTTGCTGAAAACCGTCGAAACTTTTACCTTTTTACTATTTCAATAAAATAGTGTCAAAGTGTTAGTTTAAATTTTTAGTGTCATAGTGTGTACTTTTTAGAGTATTTTTGGAGTACAAATATTCTGAAAATATTCTAAAGAGGGGTCATTTGTAATTTTCTAGAGTAATTAGGGTATTTCTAGTTGTAATTTTCAGTTTTGTATTTTGAGTCTTTTCTTGGGGGTTTAGTGCAAATTAGGCCTTCTAGAAACATGGAGTAGGTGGATAAATATCCTGTTGTTGCTGGCCGAACAAAAGGTGTACAGAACATTTCATTTAGCCAGATCGTTCGATCAAAATAGAAGCAAATTTGGTTTTTACTTGCTCATGTGTTCATCCGGGCTATTTTGGAGCACTAGCACTGGATTGTGAACAGCGCCAGCATTTTTGCCGAACATCGCCACAGTATTGCCTACAGCGAAGAGTTCCTAGCGCTGGAGGTAAGATCCCTTCTGAATGCTATTTTGAGAGCCAGATATCTTGCAATTTTTCTACAGAACTTGATGTGAATGTCTATACATGATCTGTTGTACAAGTTTTGAATATTCCATTTTCGAAATTTGGATGAAGTTTCTGATAGTCTATGTATTTCTTTTGCTAAATCCAAGTAACACATCTGGTTCTGTTTTCTGGCAGAACTGTTTTCCTCTGATTAGTGCTGAAACTCATTTTTAGGTGTTTGATCAAATGTCTTTCCCATACATGTTTATATGTTCATGATTAGATCTCTGAATTTTCTGATTATACACTTATAATTTGGTTCAGAACTGATCTAAATTTTGGATGTATGAGACATTTTGAATTGATTATTCTTGTGATGTGATAAGCTATGTTTAATTCTTAAGGTTAGCTCTGATCTGTGGCATCAATCATAGAGTTTAATTGTTGATCATCATTTTGGATTATTTAAATTGAGAACTAGGAACTTTATTCTCTTGAAACAAACTGTATCATGAATAGTATTCAGAATATGTTTCTAGTCTGAAAATCAATCTGATTAGTGCTTGCATATTGATGTCTTAAAATGTTTTGATGCTTTTCTATCTTCTGATGTTTACAAACATTCATATATGGCTTCTAGGTCTGAAAGTCTAGGTTGAAGTTTAGAATTATCAAAAGTACCTTGGTTTGTTTGATGAACAGTCTGTTTTCAAAGAATCTTCAATATCATTTGTTCAGCTCTCTCATCTCTTATACTCTCTGAATTTTAGTCCCTGTGTCTCTGTGAATTCTGGTTGGTAATCAGTAATTACTTGAGAGATTTGTTGAGAAGGGAAGTATTTGGTCTGAATTGTTTTATCCCGACAGTTGCATGATTTGCTACAGTTAAAGCATCTAGAGTTTAGTTCTAACTCTCTGATTTCAAATATGAGTTGTTGTTAAAGTGAGTGCCTGAACCTTTGTTTAAATCTGGTTTTGTGTCAAGAACTCTGATGTTATACATTTAGCCTTGTGATTTTTCAGATCTAAATTGCTGATCATATCCTGAATGTGTATGTGCTGTGTTGTATTTGTTCAGTATTGATGTTGTGTGACTATTGACTGCTGGGGATTAGCTCTTGATGTTGAGAAGTTCTTTCTGTAATCTGATTTGTTATACATCAGAGTGAATCAAGGTGTTTCAGAAAGTGTTTTATCAAGAAACTGGAGTGTAGTGTTTATGAAATTGTTTTCAGTGAACAGTATTCAGAGCCTTGTCAAGTTTCAGCTTTTTGAGTGTTTGAAATGTTCTGAATTTGTGCTGGGCTGAAATCTCTAGCTACTATTCACTGTATGACAATCCTGAATTGATTTGAAATGGATGAATTCAGAACATAAATTGCTATCTAGTTTTTGAATTAGAACAAACTTTGAGCTCTCTAGAATTTATCTCATGCACTGAATTTTGGTTGATGAATATAATACCTCTGGATTTGCTTTAGTACTACTGTTACCGTTTCGACAAAAGGATGTTCAATTTATTGCTCAAGTTGGTTTCAAGTATTTGATTCAATTCTAGCTTGTTAAACAAGTTTGAATTATTGTGTGCTGTTCTGAAACTACGTTGAAGTTTAAACTTGCAATCTGAATCAGATTTTGTCAAGTGCATGTTATTGAAGTTACATTCACTATTCATCGCCCGAAAAATTCAGAAGTGTATGAATTGCATGTGAGATTAATTTGAAGCAATATGTTTGGTCTCTACAAACTTTAATTGGTTGGTTGTGTGAGTGATTTGATTCTAGTTGTTTATAACAAAGCGGTTTCTGAGTTTTTGAATCTGTTTGAGCTCATCTTTTGTACTGATTGATTTGAAACATGAATTTGTGTTTTTAGAGGAGCGTTGGGTGATTTGATTAGGCCATCACTTCAAAAGAAAGTGTCGAGGCGCCTATTCACCCCCTCTCTAGTCGCCATTCCGATCCCACAATTGGTATCAGAGCCGGTTTGATCACGAGTTGACCCTTACCGGTTGTGATCCTTTTGGCGACATGGAACGATACATAAAGATTCCGATGTTTGATGGTCGAGACTATGCCTATTGGAAGGTGTGCATTGAGGCTTATTTTCTTAGCCAAGGAAGTGCGATATGGGACATTGTTGCATCCCAGTACACGATCGCTGAAACTTGTACCTCAAAGACTGAAAAGGCTCAATATGAATGTAATAGCAAGGCTAGAAACATTCTTTTTATCAGTCTGAGTCGCAACGAGCTCGACAGGGTTCAGCACCTTCATACTGCTCGAGAGAATTGGTCGAGTTTGAGTACTTTTCATGAGGGCACTACCCAGATTAATGCCAGGAGGCAGAGCACGTATAATCAAGAATACCAAATGTTCGTGCAAGGCCCTGGCGAATCGGTAGATGCCATGTTTGCGCGTTTTGATGGAATTATCAGTAATTTGCATGCCACTGGGACTTTAGCTTACTCAGATCATGACCATGCGATCAAACTTCTCTATTCTCTGGATCGTAGCATATGGGAAGTTAAGATCTCTAGCATTGAAGATTCTGCTAGCTTTGATACATTGACATGCAATGAACTTTACAGTAAGCTTAAGTCCACCACGATTGCCAAGACATCTCGTTCTGGGATTGGGAGCACTTTGCCACAGTCCATGGCACTAGTTTCTAGTATTTGCAGTGGCACCTCATCTAGAGGTAAATCATCAAGTGTTTTCTGGAGCTTGTATTTTCTCTGGAGCTTTTGACTTGTCCTCCATTGTCTCTGTCACAAAAGAACAAGTGGATGTTCTAGATGATGACGAGCTAGCTCTCATCGTTAGAAAGTTCGCTCGCTTTTTCAATGATAGACGAGACCAAAGGAGAGGAGGGTCACAAGGGTGTTTTGAATGTGGACATACATCTCACATAAAAGCTAATTGCCCTAAACTGAAATTTAAAAATGAAAATGAGCACAAGCACCCAAAATGGAACAAGAAACCCTATTTCATGGGAAAGTGAGGAAAAATAGCTAAGAGAGTAGCCAGAGCTTTTGTGGCCACCCTCAGCGACATCGACAGCACGTCAAGTGAGGAGCCAAGCTCGGAGGAAGAGGAGCCTCCCAAGAAAGAGAAGAAGGAGAAGAAGAAGAAGACAGTGGACATCACCGACCTTTGCTTCGTGGTTGATGACGACTACAACAACGACGAGCTTGACACTTCTGAGGTACATCTATCCCATGATCAGCTTCTTGTTCAAAATGATGAATTGCATGATGCTGTTTATTCTCAAGATAGATTACTTAAACTTGCTGCTAAAGAAATAAAAGAACAAAAGCTTAAAATTGAATCGTTGTCTATTGAACTTGATTTATTAAAATCTAAATCTAAAACTGCTGATTGTGAGTCATGTCTCATTTTGATGGATGAACTTGCTCAGTTGTGTCTGACTCATGCTAAAAATATTGAAAAGCTTGAAAATGTTCAGAAGCAACTAATGGTGGTGGAGTCTAGACCTGATGCCATCGATGAATGCTTAAACTGCACCCTTTTGATTGAGAGTGTTAGTCTGAGAGACAAACATATCTATGAGCTTAAGGCTAGATTGGAGAGTGCTGAGTGTTCGAAGGATGTGCAGTCGGCTTGTTCGACCTGGGTCACCCTGAAGGACCAACTCAGCTTTGCTAGAGAGCAAGGAGAGAAATTGAAATATGAGAATGACTATCTTCTATCCGTAGTGGAAAAATGCATGGAAGGAAAAGGTAGGATGGACCTGCTTTTGGCTAAAACCAAAATGTGTGCTGACAGGGCAGGGTTAACTCTCGGGTTGGGTTATGAGAGAACCACTCCAAACACTTTGAGTGAAACTGTGTTCACTCCTCCCACTACGCTTGAGAAAGAGAGAGCCTTGTTAGACACCAATCAAAAAGCCAAGAATCCTACCCAACCGACAAAGAAAGCTCTTTGTGCTTCAGATGAAACTTCTAAGCCAAAACCCAAGAAAACTGTGAGATTTGCGCCTGAGACCCATACCCACAAACCCAAGAAAATGTATCATTGTTCTTATTTTCATTGGGTGGGTCATTTGGTTGGGTTTTGCTTTCGTCGTACCAGGGATGAGCGATGGTCTTTTGCTATGAGTTTTCAAGACATGCACTACCCATCTTTAGGTATGCATGAGTCTGCTTTTCGCTCTTATCCTAATTTTGAGGCTCCTTACAGTGATATGAGTGCCTATGCTCATCGTGGTGTATATCGTACCTTGTAGGATGATAGACCACGTAGGAATTTTGGTCCTAATTATTTTAGGAGACCTCAGCGAGTTCCTATGAGATCTCATGTGCACTATGATTCTCATCACACATAGTCTCCTGCTTTATCTACTTCTCGGGTTGTTCAGCGCTGGATACCTAAGCATCTTATCTCTAAAGCTGGCGCTGAGTACTCGAGATTTTACTTCTCTACTTAGGAGAGTGTTTTTGCCCCTCGTGGTGTACACCATGCTTCATATGGTGGTAGTGTTGACACGGAAACGTGCCCCCGCACTTGGGTCAGTTCGACGATCCAAAAGTGCACGAATACTTAGGGACAAGCCTAAGCGTGACGTGGCACCGACATCGCGTTACGACTACCCTTAATAGTGATAAGGGGGTGGAGTCGCCAGGCAGCCAGATTACACAAAATAACCCAATTAGCCGAAAAAGATAGATTAAACAGAATAAAATCGACAAACCAGTCGGAGCCCCGCCTGGTTCGAAGTCTGGTGCGAAGGGGTCACCGAAGGGTACCTTCAGCGTCTGGTGCGAAGTACTCCGCCGAAGGGTGCTTCGGCTTTCGGACTGATCCGGTCGAAGACGGGCTCCCATCGGATCTGGACGCGGTGATCACCTCCGAACAGTGGGGTTCGGCGTACGATTTCCGATACAGCGAACTAAGAAATATTGACGCGAGGGCCACGCGCGAGTGCAACTTTGTCTGATGCGGAGTATGGTCGTGGCGAAGCCCGTTGTGATGAAGTATGCTGGCGAAGCCTGTTGCCGAAGCCTGCAGCCCCGCCGAAGGGTGTCCTGGGGACCTCCGAAACCGATCTCTCGGCTCCGGATACCTCCGACGAAGTGGCTCCGAACGTGCGAACCTGCAACAGAGATGATGTGAAGTACCAATTCAGCCTGAGGACCGAATTTTGCTAAGTGTTGCACTGGTAGTGAAGGTAGCAATCTATTACGCAGATTAGCGGATACTTCATAGGCGAAGTAACAAGGCGATAACAATCTATTATGTAGATTAACGGATACTTCACAGGCGAAGTAACAAGGATTACCACTGTTCCGTTGTGGCCGACGAAGGGCTTCCAGGAAAACCCACGAAGAGGTACAGGAAAATAAAGGTAAAGTAAGTACGATCAAAGCATGGGCTTTGGTTTGGTTTGAGTTGGGGGGCTTCTCCACGCCGACCATGCCTCTCTATTTATATAGGGTTAACTCCTAATCTAATCTGCTATTAATCCGGCCAGATAGAGATAGAGATTGAGCTGGAAACGCGTGCAACTCTATCTCTTGTCGAGGTGGGCTTTGGCTAGGCCCGTCGAGGCCTGCTCCTCGGGCCGAAGCTTCGACAGCGTGGGCCTCCGAAGGCTTCCGAAGCTTCGGTAGCGTGGGCCTCCGAAGGCTTCCTGGCCGAAGCCCATGGGCTGGCTATAGGCTTTCGGAGCCCATAGGTCAATGGACTTCGGCCCTGTAGGGCTTCGGACAGACCCTGAACATGTGTACTTTCGGCCCAAATCACCAAAAATTGATATTTTGATAATCTAGCCATTAATGCCATTTTTCGCTATCAACAGGTAGATCATGTGTAAGAGGCTTTGTTGCTCGACAGGTTGGGAGACCTTGTCAATTTCTAGGTTTGTGCTTTATTGCTAGACCACACACTTTTTATCATGGTTTATCTCCTGTGCATGGTTAGTTTTCTATTTTGCTAGGATCTCGTGTTTTGCGCTATTGGATTCCAAAGAAATTTTTATCTCACCCTCTCACTGAGCATTCGAGAGATACGAGCATGTTTTGAGAGGGAGCTGTGTAGCATTGCATGAGCTTCTGTCATTTGATTAACTGCTTTTACAAGTACATGCTTTGTAATGTCTTTAAACTATTATCTTTAATACTGTTGACTACTTGGCATGTATTCATCTGAGAATTGTCATGAGCATGGATTTTATTTGTGAAAATTTGAAAATGGTCACTACTTAGTCTGGGATCTAGCATGGATTTGCTGCGTGCTTTTGCTAGCTTTTATACACCTGATAGCTAGGTCTTTTTTACTTGGATGCTGATACGCAACATGAGTTCATCAAAAATGAAAATGAAAATGAATGAAAAAAATGAAGAATGAATGAAAATGAAAATGGAAATGAATGATATTCATGTTTTTGTGTGCTGAATTTTGAAAAGATCTAGTTGGGTTTGCTTTGTCGCACTACTTTGTTCTGGACGGCTTACCATAGCAGTTTGGTATGAACCGGGACATTGAGTGTATACCGAGACCATTGCTTTAAGCTTCTGATGGTTTCAACCAAGGCTTAGCATTGTCGGTTAGCATAAGGTTGGCATGCAAATAACCCTTGGCACAAAAATGAAAAATTAAAAATTCAATGCATATCATGTTTGCTGAAGCACCTTGGAGTGGGATATGCTTATCTAGTGTGTGCTTGCTTAGCTTTTGCATCTCATGCCTTGACATGTCTAGTATACTAGTCTGAGCGGTGATTCTTTTATTTGGTAAAATCTGGAAATGCTTGCTCATTCCTTTTTGTTTAGATGGTATACATATGAGGATGTGTTTCAGTACTTTTAGATGACATTCAAGGTGAATACTTGTTGGTATTGTAATTGCAGCTGCTCATGTTTCAGAAGCTCACATCTCTTCTTTACCCTCTTTTCCCCTCTTTGCATCTTTTTATCTCCTTGATGCCTGCATTGTCAAAGGGTGAGAAATGATCTACATGATGCTTTGCCTTTTGGACTGCTTGGTTAAGGGGGAGTTGGCTTGCATAGTTGAAATGCTTTTGATGCGATGCGCTTTTGATGCTTTTGCTCTTGATTTGTCTTGCATAAGGTTTTTGTCCAAGCAGGGAGATCTTTTACCAAGTGACATGTTTTGCTCTTTTGCGAGTTTTTATGGTCACTTGTGCGCGTAACTTGCTACCTCATCATGTCTTTGCTTTGGGGTTGTCAATGCACTCATCAAGGGGGAGATTGAGAAACCAAGGGTGGTTTCGGTCTGGATGATGAGTGATTGACAAGGATGAGCGGATGAGTGGTCAAGAGTATGTGGAATGCATCGAGAGTTTCGATGTGGAGTGAAGGTATGGCTGCCGAGGGTTTCGGTAGTGCGTTTCGTTCTTGTTTTGGCTTGTCTTGTTTGTGCAGGGTGGAGATGTTGACCGACTATCGACGGCGGGTGATCGAGGGTCGAGCGGGGAGCTTGATGCCGAGGATCAGGGAGGCCGGGCGAAATTGGAGAAGATCTCAAGAGTGCATGAAGAGACGGAGCAAGACTCGGACGGACGGCTGACTGCGACGGCGAGTTGATCGTGTTCGCAAGAGGGAGGCCAGGACAAGCATTCGCGTGACTCGAGGGATCGAGAGCGGAAGTGGCTTGCTGGCGCTTGGAGTCGCGAAGCGGTGTCACGAGTCAAGGAGCTGAAAAGGCTTTGTCGGTTTTTGCTGAAAACCGTCGAAACTTTTATCGTTTTTACTATTTCAATAAAATAGTGTCAAAGTGTTAGTTTAAATTTTCAGTGACATAGTGTGTACTTTTTAGAGTATTTTTGGAGTACAAATATTCTGAAAATATTCTAAAGAGGGGTCATTTGTAATTTTGTAGAGTAATTAGGTTATTTCTAGTTGTAATTTTCAGTTTTGTATTTTGAGTCTTTTCTAGGGGATTTAGTGCAAATTAGGCCTTCTAGAAACATGGAGTAGGTGTATAAACTGGCCGAACAAAAGGTGTCCAGAACATTACATTTAGCTAGATCATTCGATCAAAATAGAAGCAAATTTAGTTTTTACTTGCTCATGTGTTCATCCAGGCTATTTTGGAGCACCAGCACTGGATTGTGAACAGCGCCAGCGTTTTTGCCGGACATCGCCACAGTATTGCCAAAAATTATGTGCTACAGCGAAGAGTTCCTAGCGCTGGAGGTAAGATCCCTTCTGAATGCGATTTTGACAGCCAGATATCTTGCAATTTTTCTACAGAACTTGATGTGAATGTCTATATATGATCTGTTGTACATGTTTCGAATGTTCCATTTTCGAAATTTGGATTAAGTTTCTGATAGTCTGTGTATTTCTTTTGCTAGATCCAAGTAACACATCTGGTTCTGTTTTCTGGCAGAACTGTTTTCCTCTGATTAGTGCTGAAACTCATTTTTAGGTGTTTGATCAAATGTCTTTCCCATACATGTTTATCTGTTCAAGATTAGATCTCTGAATTTTCTGATTATACACTTATAATTTGGTTCAGAACTGATCTAAATTTTGGATGTATGAGACATTTTGAATTGAGTATTCTTGTGATGTGATAAGCTATGTTTAATTCTTAAGGTTAGCTCTGATCTGTGGCATCAATCAAAGAGTTTAATTGTTGATCAGCATTTTGGATTACTTAAATTCAGAACTTGGAACTTTATTCTCTTGAAACAAGCTGTATCATGAATAGTATTCAGAATATGTTTCTAGTCTGAAAATCAATCTGATTAGTGCTTGCATATTGATATCTTAAAATGTTTTGATGCTTTTCTATGTTCTGATGTTTACAAACATTCATGTATGGCTTCTAGGTCTGAAAGTCTAGGTTGAAGTTTAGAATTATTAAAAGTACCTTGGTTTGTTTGATGAACAGTCTGTTTTCAGAGAATCTTCAATATCATTTGTTCAGCTCTCTCATCTCTTATACTCTGAATTTTAGTCCCTGTGTCTCTGTGAATTCTGGTTGGTAATCAGTAATTACTCGAGAGATTTGTTGAGAAGGGAAGTATTTGGTCTGAATTGTTTTATCCTGACAGTTGCATGATTTGCTACAGTTAAAGCATCTAGAGTTCAGTTCTAACTCTCTGATTTCAAATCTGAGTTGTTGTTAAAGTGAGTCCCTGAACCTTTGTTTAAATCTGGTTTTGTGTCAAGAACTCTGATGTTACAGATTCAGCCTTGTGATTTTTCAGATCTAAATTGCTGATCATATCCTGAATATGTATGTGCTGTGTTGTATTTGTTCAGTATTGATGTTGTGTTACTATTGACTGCCGGGGATTAGCTCTTGATGTTGAGAAGTTATTTCTATAATCTGATTTGTTATACATCAGAGTGAATCAAGGTGTTTCAGAAAGTGGTTTATCAAGAAACTGAAGTGTAGTGTTTTTGAAATTGTTTCTAGTGAACAGTATTCAGAGCCTTGTCAAGTTTCAGGTTTTTGAGTGTTTGAAATGTTCTGAATTTGTGCTGTGCTGAAATCTCCAGCTACTATTCACCATACGACAACAACTCTGTAAACTCTCTTTTTGGAATATCAACAACCAATATCAAGATTTCAGAAACTTTGTCCTGAACTTACCACCAAAAAACAGACATGATTTAGAGACACACACTTAACCAGGATTGAAACACTTTTTCAGATTAATCAAATGGAAAAACAGAGAATCTGAAATAAATTCATTCAAACTTCATACAGATATTTCAAACCTCTGTATCAACTCTGTTTAACACAGCAACACAAAAACTATTGCAGATCTGCCATAACTCAACCTCTAACAGCAGTAATATACATAGAACATCCAGGCTAGTTTCAGCAAAACAGTGATTATCTATTCTACCAAGAGAAACTGATTATAAATCCACAAGAACTCACCTGTATATGGATGATCCACCTCTGATTAACCCTTAAAATGTTTACTCTGATGTTGTATGAAGAACAGGCGGAACTCAGTAGAGAAAACTCAGAATCAAAAACCTGACAAAGAGACGCTATAGTTGTTGATCTTCCTGTAGCGCGTCACAAATTCCTGTAGCGTGTCCAAATTGCATCCGAACAGAGCCTCTTTTTGTGTTTGATTCAGATTCTATCATCAAAAGTGTTCTACGTGTTCTAGCAAGAAAAATGGATGAATCAAAATGCAACCAGCAGTGCAAAATTGAAGGGATACAGTGTTACCGGCACCACTGTTGCGAATCAGGCAAGATCCATCCAGTTTCACTAAATATCCTGTAGCTTGTCCAGAAAGTTCATCACGCAGTGAATTCTCAAATTTTTGTGTCTCCAAAATGTTCTGCAAAGTCCTAGCCACTTAGGGGATGAGATCCCTTAAGTACGCAGCTTCTAGAAGCCTATTTTACAAGATACCCCTTGGGTAATTTCAGAATTGAAAATTCTGAAAATTATCCCATTTTTCTTTGAGGAAAACTTGCAAAGAGACTCTACTTTCAATATATTTTCAGAATAGAACCATTATAAAAATATACTAAAAGAATACACTACAAAACTGAAATATTGAAACTAAAACTAGACTCCTATTTATTGTATAAAAACATTTAATGTTTCGACGGTTTTCAGCAAAAACCGACAAAGCCTTTACTGATCGTCGACGACCGTCGTAAGTCCGCGAACTCGACCGCCAACAAGTCTCTCCTGCTCTTGATCCCTCGAGCCGCCTTGTCACTTGAACTGACTTCCCTTTTGCTGACTTGATCGACGCTTCATCTTGATCAACCTTCAACTCACGTCTTGTCCGATCTCTATGCGTACATCTGAGTCCACTCTTGACTTCGACTGACACCCTCGACCATCTGGCATTAGACTCCCCGTCTAACTCTGATCACGTGCCATCGACAGTTGACGAGTAACTCAATCCTGCACACACGAGACAAACACAGACACACACCATATACAAAACACCCAGACACAAACTCATGACAATACCTAGTCAATCACTCATCATTACCATGAATCATAATAACTGATGAGGACATCACTTCGCCTGATACACACATGGAGCCTCCACCTACAATTCAACTACAAGGACCAATCACACGTGCCCGTGCCCATCGCTTGAACCATGAGGTTAATTCTTTCCTTAGCAACTATGTTAATATTTTTTTGGACGGGATGCTACTGAATACTAGTGATATTTTTTTGCTTAGGAACATGGGAGATGGAATAGAAGAGTTGGAGTTAAAGACGGAGTAGCACGGATGATTTGAAGTCAACAATTCGCTGTTTCGGACTACATCGACCACCATGCACCAAAATGGGCATAACTTCCTCATACGAAGTCCGATTGGCGCGTTCTTGGACTTTTTGGAAAGCTAAGGAGCAGATGGATCTTTTGGCGTTGGTTTCGCCTCATTTGGAGTCTCGAGCCGTCCTGTGTGTTTAAAACAGTCCTGCAAGACAGAATTGGGCCGTGTTGGCCCATAGTCCAAGTCTGTACATCTTCTAGCCCACAGCCCAGAATCTGTACGCCTTCCACAGGCTGCCCACACCCTATATATACTCACGCTAGCCACCTTTAGGGTTAGGTTTTGCTTTGTTTGCATCTACACTTGTGTGTTTAGATCCCGCCCCTTGCACCGGACCGATTGGCTGCAGCATAGGCGTTTGTGAAACCTCACCTTTTCATCGTTTGTCTGTGATTTGGCATTCGATTTGTATCCTTCCTGTTCTTGCTTGTGTTCTTGGGTTCGCTTGCAGGAATTAGCCTTCGTGGCGAGGTCAATCGCGTCCTGCGTGGTTGATAACCAACGGAGACAGTGGTGTAACGATTGCAAGGTTTTGATCCGCCGGACCGGAGCCTTGGATCGCCAACGTCGAGATTCTCCACCAATCCAAGTTATCCTTTACCTAGCGGAAGATCGGGACAAATCCCCCATCAATAACAAACCTCACTATGTTCCTCAGGTTGAGTCAGCAAAAGGGAATCCAGTTCAAGTGACAAGGCGGCTCGAGAGATCGAGAGTGGGAGAGACTTGCTTGCAGTCAAGTTCATGGACTAACGTCGATCGTCGACGATCAGGGGAGGTTTTGTCGGTTTTTGCTGAAAACCGTCGAATCATTAAATGTTTTAAATACAATAAATAGAAGTTTGGTTTTATTTTAGTATTTCAGTTTAATAGTGTAAAATTTTGGTATATTTTTAGAATTATCAAGTTCTAAAAATATATTAAAAGGTTGAGTCAAGTTGTATTTCTTTTTGAGTCAAGTAGGAGAGTTATGTCCAGGAGTTTTAATTTTGAAATTATGTTTTGTTCTTTTGTGTAAGTCTAAAAAAGTTGTAGGACTTATGTGTAAAGTTGGATCTTAGGGTATGGCTATAAAATGGGCCTTATACCCAAGGAGTTGGCGGCCCCTTTTTGAGAGAAAAACAACCAGAAAAATTTGGTGCTGTCAACTTTGATTATTTTGTGATATTTCACTTCTGAAGTTTGCTCTTCAGCTCAATTATTCTGTGATTTTGCTGTTCTTCTTTTGATTACCCCTCTGCGATTACTGTTTATCACCCGAAAACAATGTTTACTATCTAGGCGTTGCAAGTGTTTTTGGCTGCGCCGCCAAGAGTAGTTTGGCTTGTCATTTTCTATTTGATTTGGTCTTCAGTAGTTCTCGTCTGGCTTTGTGTGTTTGATCAAGGGAGTCTTCTTCAAGATATTAGTCAAGAAATCACCTGTGGAGGAGAATGATCTGTTCAATAAAGGACTTCTGAAGTCAAGAAAAGATTGCTGCTCTTCATCAAGTAAGTTTCTGAAATTTCAGTAGATTTCAATAATTCTTGTCAAGAGGTTAATCAAATTGGTATATAGATGGCTGGTAGTGTGTTTGGTGTTTTATTCTGAGGATATGGTGGATTGTGACTGAGTAGATGTTCTGCTTATAGTCTTTAAGAACTAAGAATACCTTTTGTTTTGATTATTCTGTTTTGGTTGATAAGTGTATTCCAGTCTGTGTTTGATTAAGTACTGGAGTTTTGATCTTGACTGAAATATTTTTTATGTCTTAGTTGAAGTCTTAAGAATTCTCACAAGTATTTAGATCAGACTATTTGCTATTGTTAACAACTTGACTACACAAAAATTTGCTGTGAAGATAATTTTTCAGTTCTGAAGTAGTGATGTTTTCTCTGAAATTTGCCATTCTAACTGTTTATAGTTAAAGGTTGTAAAACTGATTTGATCAAAAGTACTTCTGTATCTTGACTATATTTTGAATTCAAATCACTAATTCCTCTGATCTGGAAATCTACGGTTCATTCAGATTCACTTCTTGAATTCATTCTACTTTAATCTAGACCTGTTACTGAATGTGGGCTTGTTTCTGTTTTAACTGAATTGCAGCCTGTTCTGTTTTTCTCTGCTCATTATGTTTTGTCAATTGATATGGATTTGAATTGGTTTTTGAATAGTCAGTATAATTAATGTGGCGCCCCGATTTACCGAAATCGGAACATTATTGAATTTCATAAGAAAAACAATAATACAAGAGGTTCATCATGAGACAATCGTACATACGACAAGTATTCATGGTACGCAGACCATATTTATTACATCATAGTTTAATAAAAACAATAATAAAGTAGAATGCATGACAAACGCCTTCTTCAAGATCTTTCTGCTTGACTAAGTCGCTACTCCAGACCATCCTCATAGTAGGCATCCTCTGAAGTGTGTACAACGGGTATGAGTACAAAAGTACTCAACAAGCCACCGCAAGTGCAAGTAGTAATGCAAGGTAATAACAAAGGAAGGATAATTGGCTAAAAGTGCGGAAAAGTACATTTTCAGT
This sequence comes from Zizania palustris, assembly GCA_019279435.1. NCBI lineage: Eukaryota > Viridiplantae > Streptophyta > Magnoliopsida > Poales > Poaceae > Zizania > Zizania palustris. Next base: position 97,842,048 of record JAAALK010000079.1, on the reverse strand, counting down.
TATTGCATATAGTGCGGAAAACTAAACTCCTATTTATTGTATAAAAACATTTAATGTTTCGACGGTTTTCAGCAAAAACCGACAAAACCTTTACTGATCGTCGACGACCGTCGTAAGTCCGCGAACTCGACCGCCAACAAGTCTCTCCTGCTCTTGATCCCTCGAGCCGCCTTGTCACTTGAACTGACTTCCCTTTTGCTGACTTGATCGACGCTTCATCTTGATCAACCTTCAACTCATGTCTTGTCCGATCTCTATGCGTACATCTGAGTCCACTCTTGACTTCGACTGACACCCTCGACCATCTGGCATTACACTCCCCGTCTAACTCTGATCACGTGCCATCGACAGTTGACGAGTAACTCAATCCTGCACACACGAGACAAACACAGACACACACCATATACAAAACACCCAGACACAAACTCATGACAATACCTAGTCAATCACTCATCATTACCATGAATCATAATAACTGATGAGTACATCACTTCGCCTGATACACACATGGAGCCTCCACCTACAATTCAACTACAAGGACCAATCACACGCGCCCGTGCCCGTCGCTTGAACCATGAGGTTAATTCTTTCCTTAGCAACTATGTTAATATTTTTTTGGACGGGATGCTACTGAATACTACTGATATTTTGTTGCTTAGGAACATGGGAGATGGAATAGAAGAGTTGGAGTTGAAGACGGAGTCGCACGGATGATTTGAAGTCAAGAATTCGCTGTTTCGGACTACATCGATCACCATGCACCAAAATGGGCATAACTTCCTCATACGAAGTCCGATTGGCACGTTCTTTGACTTTTTGGAAAGCTAAGGAGAAGATGGATTTTTTGGCATTGGTTTCGCCTCATTTGGAGTCTCGAGCCATCCTGTGTGTTTAAAACAGTCCTGCGAGACAGAATTGGGCCGTGTTGGCCCATAGTCCAAGTCTGTACATCTTCTAGCCCACAGCCCAGAATTTGTACGCCTTCCACAGGCTGCCTACACCCTATATATACTCACGCCAGCCACCTTTAGGGTTAGGTTTTGCTTTGTTTGCATCTACACTTGTGTGTTTAGATCCCGCCCCTTGCACCGGACCGATTGGCTGCTGCATAGGCGTTTGTGAAACCTCACCTTTTCATCGTTTGTCTGTGATTTGGCATTCGATTTGTATCCTTCCTGTTCTTGCTTGTGTTCTTGGGTTCGCTTGCAGGAATTAGCCTTCGTGGCGAGGTCAATCGCGTCTTGCGTGGTTGATAACCAACGGAGACAGTGGTGTAACGATTGCAAGGTTTTGATCCACCGGACCGGAGCCTTGGATCGCCAACGTCGAGATTCTCCACCAATCCAAGTTATCCTTTACCTAGCGGAAGATCGGGACCAATCCCCCATCAGTTGGTATCAGAGCGAAGGTTTCCCGTTAGGTAATCTCGATCTACTTTTATTTTTACCTAGAGTCCAGAAAACCCCCACAAAAAAAATCCCCACCGAGAACCCCTTTATGCCTTGCGATTTTAATTTCAGTTTTAACCTTGTTGAGTTTGTGTTCTTGGTCGAGTCTTGTTGCTGGTTTAGTAATCCCTTTGTGTCGTTTGAGTAGTAGTTGGTCTTGTGTTTCAAAAATTCCCCACCCAAAACCCCCCCCTCCACAGCCCTAATCGTTTTCCCCATCGATTCTTTGTGACCCTCCTTCAGTAAAACAGACATAACTTTTCGCTCGTTTGGCAGAAAAATCTGAAATTTTTTGAGCGTGTTCCTGACCCAATTTGGGGGTGTACCCTAACAGGTTTTCCTGTTAGCCCTCACCAGAATCACAAAAAAAAAATCAGGAAGATAAAGAAAAAAATTGGTCAAAGTTTTTGCTCGCCGTTCGGCGAACTTGTTGAATTTCTGTGAGCCACATCCCACCTCAGTTGCAGGTGCCAATTTTTGTGGTTGCATCTCTTGTCCTCCTTGTTCAAAAAAAAAAATAGAGTGAAAAAAGGGAGAAAAAAAGAGAAAAAGAAAAAAAGAAGCGGTCCTGTCTATTGCTTGTCCGATCCCTTGTCCGAACTCTTGTCCGATCCCTTGTCCGATCAGCGGTAGTGGCAGATTCTGCTTGTCTGATCTCTTGTCCGATCTCTTGTACGATCCCTTGTCCGATCTGCAGAGAGCTGAATTTGGCCTGTTATTGCTTCCATTTGCGTTTTGGGCACATAGTTTCCCTCTATTGCTTGAATTTTCACATTGGGAGCACTAAGGCCAGCAACTTTGACGAGTACTAGGGAGCACTTATTGAACTTGGTTTAACTGTTATTACTATCGCTAATCCTTGCTACTCACTTGCCTTCCAAGCTACACATTTCTCTTGGTCAGGACAGGTTCATTTCTTGCAATTGCACACCACCCTCCACTTGGTTCATCACCTGTAGGCCGGTGACCTCACTGCGGCGTGGTAAGAACACTTGCAAGTGTGGGTAAGGCGCTTGACGGATTGCTTCCACCACACACCCACCACCCCACCTAGCTGTTTTCCATAAGGAATATTCTTTGTTGTTTTGTCTTTCACTAACATGGCAGATAACAGCGGTACCCCTCCATCTGATTTTAATGACTGTGTGTCACGACGTGCTCTACTAGAGTCTCAGCGGCAGACCCAACATTCCATCGAACGTCTCGCGCGTACTGTGGCTGACCTAGTGGACCGGATGACTGCCCTGGAGACACGATTGCCTACTGCACAAGCCGACGACGACCATGTTGAGGAGGAAGACGACCATGTTGAGGAGGAAGACGACCTATCCTATGTCGGAAACAATGCCATTGACCCTGACGAGGCTGCACATCATCGCTTTCAGTTCAACCGTCAAGGTATGGGCGGCCACCACAACCTCCGTCCACGAGGTAACAATGACAACCACAAAAACAATGATCCCTACTATAAGGTAAAATTTTCAGTACCTCCTTTTGCTGGCACCTATGATCCAGATGCATATTTAGATTGGGAGATGTCAGTTGAACAAAAATTTAATGCTCACATGGTTCCTGCTATCCACCGCGTGCGCTTAGCTACTAGTGACTTCACTGGATATGCTCTTCTTTGGTGGACTGAAATAGTTCAGGTTGGCAATGAACCACAAAATTGGGATATGTTAAAACGGCAAATGCGTGGTAGATGGGTTCCTCCTTCATATAAACGTGATTTGAGAAAAAAATTGCAGCGCCTAAACCAAGGAAATAAATCGGTAGAGGAGTATTATCAGGAGTTGCAAATAGGTTGCATGCGTGCTGAAATTGAGGAGGACAATGAGGATAAAATGGCCCATTTTTATGGTGGTTTAAGACGTGAAATTCAGGATATCATTGATTATAAAGAATACAATACTATCACTCGTCTTTTCCACCTTGCTATGCTTGCAGAAAAAGAATTGCAGGGTCGCCAACAACCACAACGCAGCATGAGGACCAATATTGGTGGTGCCACTTCACGCTCAAGTGGGCAGCAGCAACGACCACCACCACCACCTTCTCGACCGATGGCTACATCAGCACCTTCTACATCTACAGCCCAGGCTGAGAGCTCCAAGGCTGCAACATCCAAGGCGCCAGCCAAGCCCACCTCCTCGGCAGCCTCTACTGCACGTTCTATAGCGATCCAGTGTCATAGATGCAAAGGATTTGGCCACGTTATGAAGGACTGCCTTAGTCAGCGGGCTTACATCGCTACGGAAGACGGTGGCTACGTAAGTGCTAGTGATGTTGAAGTTGAATATGCACTTGCTGCTAACATTGCAGGAGATGACGATACATCCGACGATGACGCTGTTTTTGCGCCGGATGCCTCTGCCGACCATGAAGCACTTATTGTACAACGTGTCTTGAGCACTCACATGGAGCAGGACGATCGGGCACAATGGAATAATCTGTTTCAGACCTTCTTCATCGTCAATGACCGTCGTGTACGTGTCATCATCGACAGCGGTAGTTGCAACAATTTGGTGAGCCACGACATGGTAACGAAGCTTCAACTTCCCACACGTGCGCATCCACACCCTTACCATGTGCAATGGTTCAACAATAGCGGTAAGGTCAAGGTAACACAAACTGCTCACATCGAATTTTCCATTGGTACATACTTCGGAGTTGCTGATTTTGATGTAGTACCAATGCAAGCATGTTCTCTGTTACTTGGTAGACCTTGGGAGTATGATACTGATGCTACACACCATGGTAGGAGCAATAAGTACACATTTATGTATAAAGGAAAGAAAGTTACATTGCTTCCTATGAGTCCTGCTGAAATTGTGAAATCTGAACAAGAAAAACATGCTAGGGACGCACAAAAGAGCAAACAACCTTCTGAAAATCAGCAAGTAGCTAAGACGCTTTTGAGGCAACAGAAAGATAAAATTGCTTCTCCTTCTTCATCACAAGTTATTAATCTGAAAGGACGTGTCATGCTTGCAACTAAAACTGATCTTGCTGAAATTTGTGATGATACTCCCTTGTTATATGGCTTGATTTGCACAAACGTCCTGTTTTCACTTGCGAACATTCCTAGTTCTGTTCCTGTTGCAGTCACTGACCTTTTGCAGGAGTTTAACGATGTTTTTCCTGCAGAGATACCACCCGGGCTGCCACCGATACGCGGCATCGAAGACCAAATTGATTTGATCCTGGGAGCGTCTCTTCCTAATCGTGCAGCGTACCATACCAATCCAGAGGAGACAAAAGAAATTGAGCGCCAAGTACAGGACCTTCTTCATCGTGGGTATGTCCGTGAAAGTCTTAGTCCTTGTGCAGTACCCGTTCTTTTGGTACCTAAGAAAGATGGTAGTTGGTGCATGTGTGTTGATTGTCGTGCTATTAATAATATCACCATTCGATATCGACACCCTATTCCTATATTGGATGACATACTTGATGAGCTTAGTGGTGCCATTATCTTTACTAAGATCGATCTCCGTAGTGGCTACCACCAAATTCGCATGAAACTAGGTGATGAATGGAAAACTGCTTTTAAAACAAAGTTTGGGTTATATGAGTGGCATGGGAGATGGAATAGAAGAGTTGGAGTTGAAGACGGAGTCGCACGGATGATTTGAAGTCAAGAATTCGCTGTTTCGGACTACATCGACCACCATGCACCAAAATGGGCATAACTTCCTCATACGAAGTCTGATTAGCGCGTTCTTGGACTTTTTGGAAAGCTAAGGAGAAGATGGATCTTTTGGCGTTGGTTTCGCCTCATTTGGAGTCTCGAGCAGTCCTGTGTGTTTAAAACAGTACTGCGAGACAGAATTCGGCCGTGTTGGCCCATAGTACAAGTCTGTACATCTTCTAGCCCACAGCCCAGAATCTGTACGCCTTCCACAGGCTGCCCATGCCCTATATATACTCACGCCAGCCGCCTTTAGGGTTAGGTTTTGCTTTGTTTGCATCTACACTTGTGTGTTTAGATCCCGCCCCTTGCACCGGACCGATTGGCTGCTGCATAGGCATTTGTGAAACCTCACCTTTTCATCGTTTGTCTGTGATTTGGCATTCGATTTGTATCCTTCCTGTTCTTGCTTGTGTTCTTGGGTTCGCTTGCAGGAATTAGCCTTCATGGCGAGGTCAATCGCGTCCTGCGTGGTTGATAACCAACAGAGACAGTGGTGTAACGATTGCAAGGTTTTGATCCGCCGGACCAGAGCCTTGGATCGCCAACGTCGAGATTCTCCACCAATCCAAGTTATCCTTTACCTAGCGGAAGATCGGGACCAATCCCCCATCAATAACTAACCTCACTATGTTCCTCAGGTTGAGTCAGCAAAAGGGAATCCAGTTCAAGTGACAAGGCGGCTCGAGAGATCGAGAGTGGGAGCGACTTGCTTGCAGTCAAGTTCATGGACTAACGTCGATCGTCGACGATCAGGGGAGGTTTTGTCGGTTTTTGCTAAAAACCGTCGAATCACTAATTGTTTTAAATACAATAAATAGAAGTTTGGTTTTATTTGAGTATTTCAGTTTAATAGTGTAAAATTTTGGTATATTTTTAGAATTATCAAGTTCTAAAAATATATTAAAAGGTTGAGTCAAGTTGTATTTCTTTTTGAGTCAAGTAGGAGAGTTATGTCCAGGAGTTTTAATTTTGAAATTGTGTTTTGTTCTTTTGTGTTAGTCTAAAAAAGTTGTAGGACTTATGTGTAAAGTTGGATCTTAGGGTATGGCTATAAAATGGGCCTTATACCCAAGGAGTTGGCGGCCCCTTTTTGAGAGAAAAACAACCAGAAAAATTTGGTGCTGTCAACTTTGATTATTTTGTGATATTTCACTTCTGAAATTTGCTCTTCAGCTCAATTATTCTGTGATTTTGCTGTTCTTCTTTTGATTACCCCTCTGCGATTACTGTTTATCACCCGAAAACACTGTTTACTATCTAGGGGTTGCAAGTGTTTTTGGCTGCGCCACCAAGAGTAGTTTGGCTTGTCATTTTCTATTTGATCTGGTCTTCAGTAGTTCTCGTCTGGCTTTGTGTGTTTGATCAAGGGAGTCTTCTTCAAGATATTAGTTAAGAAATCACCTGTGGAGGAGAATGATCTGTTCAAGAAAGGACTTCTGAAGTCAAGAAAAGATTGCTGCTCTTCATCAAGTAAGTTTCTGAAATTTCAGTAGATTTCAATAATTCTTGTCAAGAGGTTAATCAAATTGGTATATAGATGGCTGGTAGTGTGTTTGGTGTTTTATTCTGAGGATATGGTGGATTGTGACTGAGTAGATGTTCTGCTTATAGTCTTTAAGAACTAAGAATACCTTTTGTTTTGATTATTCTGTTTTGGTTGAAAAGTGTATTCCAATCTGTGTTTGATTAAGTACTGGAGTTTTGATCTTGACTGAAATATTTTTGATGTCTTAGTTGAAGTCTTAAGAATTCTCACAAGTATTTAGATCAGACTATTTGCTATTGTTAACAACTTGACTACACAAAAATTTGCTGTGAAGATAATTTTTCAGTTCTGAAGTAGTGATGTTTTCTCTGAAATTTGCCATTCTAACTGTTTATAGTTAAAGGTTGTAAAACTGATTTGATCAAAAGTACTTCTGTATCTTGACTATATTTTGAATTCAAATCACTAATTCCTCTGATCTGGAAATCTACGGTTCATTCAGATTCACTTCTTGAATTCATTCTACTTTAATCTAGACCTGTTACTGAATGTGGGCTTGTTTCTGTTTTAACTGAATTGCAGCCTGTTCTGTTTTTCTCTGCTCATTATCTTTTGTCAATTGATATGGATTTGAATTGGTTTTTGAATAGTCAGTATAATTAATGTGGCGCCCCGATTTACCGAAATCGGAACATTATTGAATTTCATAAGAAAAACAATAATACAAGAGGTTCATCATGAGACAATCGTACATGCGACAAGTATTCATGGTACGCAGACCATATTTATTACATCATAGTTTAATAAAAACAATAATAAAAGTAGAATGCATGACAAACACCTTCTTCAAGATCTTTCCGCTTGACTAGGTCGCTACTCCAGACCATCCTCATAGTAGGCATCCTCTGAAGTGTGTCCAACGGGTATGAGTACAAAAGTACTCAACAAGCCACCGCAAGTGCAAGTAGTAATGCAAGGTAATAACAAAGGAAGGATAATTGGCTAAAAGTGCGGAAAAGTACATTTTCAGTTATTGCATATAGTGCGGAAAACTAAAGTCACACAACAAGCACATAGGTTTTGTTTGGTCCAAATTAAAGAAGACAAAGTTGTTTAGTTTTTGAAGCTTATTTTATAAATAATTTTAAAATTAACTTTAAGGGATTATTGTCCTTTTTATAAGGGGTTTTGAATTGTGAAAAACCTCATTTTAAGTTTTCTATTTAATTTGAAATAAATGATTCAGAGAAAACTTAGTTGTTTCACCATATTAACAGGAAATGAATAAATATAAACTTTACTGAAATTTAAATAATTGAATTTACATTTTTACCCTAAGGGCATTTGAATACCTATTTAAATAAACATGAAAAGTCCAAAGTAAACATACTATTTTTATTGTATGAACATGAAGAGAATAATATTACAAATTTTCTGAAATTTGAATGGTAATTTTTGAAGTTAAAATGCGCCAGATATGAATTTTACAAGTTTAAAACAGTTTCTAGAATTTATTTTAAATTTAAAATCCCCTCGGGTCCACGGTGAGCCAGGCCCACGGTGAACCCGTGCACTGTGTGCGTGGTCCGGCCCAATCTAGACCGTTGGATCCAGATCCAACGCGTGAGGGCGAGGCGGGGTGTTAAGTTGCGATCAACGGCTCACAGCGCTCGGTACCGCATTGACCAGATGGACGCGTGAGATTAAATGGCGAAAAGGTCCTATTCTACGCCGTCGGATCGAGATCGTGCGGCCAGGATCGAATTTGGCATGGCATGTGTCGGGCGGGTTAAGTACCCGTCTTCCCCGACTCTGGCGACGCGACGGCGAGCGATTCCGGCGACGGCGAGGGCTATCCGGCCTAGCTAGGGCTAAAAACGTAAAGAGGGTACTGAGGGGAACAAGAGGGTACCCTTGCGGTGGTCCGAGGTCGACGGAGTGAGGTCGGTGACCAGAGGAGGCGGCAAGGTCGTTCGGGTCCTTGTCGGTGACGGCGATCCGGTGGAGGAGTGGCCGAGGTCAGGGAGGCTCTGGCGGTCACGGAGATGTGGTCGGCGATGGCGGAGAGGGGTTCCAGCGACGGCGAGCAGTGGCTGAAGTACGGGTGGCGGTGTTGCGCTAAAAACTGAAATGCGAGCGCTCTATTCGTTCTGGAAGCGAATTGACGTGGGGGTTGAGCGCGGCAGTGGTCGGGGGTTTAAATAGGGGTACCGGCGGGGGCAGGGAGGGCACAATCGTGGGAGGACATGAGTAAATGCCGGCGAGGCAGTTTCACTGCATACGGGCGATAACGGGACGATGACGCGTGAAATCAATGGGGGAAACGGTCGGCGCAACGCTGGGGATTCAATGCCGGCGATAAATGGAGGGGACGGGACCGGCGACGAGCGAATCGCGTGGTTTAAATTCGGCCGGCAAAGTTTGGGGGCGGTGGTGCGAGGTGGACGATGGTACTGACAGGCGGGGGCCACTGGCCAGCGAGCGCGAGTGCACGAGCAAGGAGACTGACGGGTGGGGTCGGGCTCGGCCAAGGGAGTGAGCTGGTTGGCGCCGACAGGTGGGGTCGTGTTGTCAGGTGTGTGCGTGAAGGGAGAGGGGCTCACTGACGGGTGTGGTCGGGCTGTCAGTCCGAGGCAGGCGAGGGTAACGGGCTGGGCCGGCCGAGAGAGAGAGAAAGGGAGGGGGAAGGCCCATTACTGTTTAAAATGTTTTATGATTAAAATAATTGCAGAAATTGGTTTAAAATAATAGGGTTACTCCAAAGGTTGATAAAATTTTGTAAAAATTCTCAAAAATATATCTCGGCTTTAGGATCATACATAAAAATTTTCAGCTCCTGGTTTGGCCATTTCATCTAGGTTGTAGTTCAAAATGGTGAAGGAGGGCATTTAAAGGTATTTCCAAAATAATAATCTCCAGGAAATTGGATTAAATAATAATTTTATTTCTTTGAAAATTTGGGGTGTTACAAACCTATCCCCCTTACAAAGAATCTCGTCCTCGAGATTGGATCGCTACTCGAATAATTTAGAGTATTGGGCTTTCAGTTCGTCTTCTTTTTCCCATGTAGCTTCTTCGGCGGGGTGGTTGTCCCACTGAACCTTGCAGAAGTGGACTACACGACTCCTGGTTACCCTTTCCTTGGTTTCCAAGATCTTGATGGGTTTCTCGATGTAGGTCAAATCTTCTTGGACGTTAAGTTGTTGAAGATCAGCTTGCTCGGTGGGCACACGAAGACACTTCTTCATCTGAGAGACATGGAACACATCGTGAACTCCTGCCAATGATGGAGGTAGCTCAAGTTGATATGCCACTTCTCCTTGCCGTCAGAGGATCTGAAAAGGTCCGACGTAACGGGGTGCTAGCTTGCCTTTCATGTTGAACCTTTGAGTGCCACGGAGGGGAGTGACTCGGAGATAGACATAATCGCCCTACTCAAAGGTTAGGTCTCTTCGACGGTTATCGGCGTAGCTCTTTTGTCAGGACATGGATATCTTTAATCGATCCCTTATGATCTTGACCTTCTCTTCAGCTTCTCTCAATATATCTGTCCCAAGTAGCTGCGACTCTCCGATCTGATCCCAGAGCAGCGGCGTTCTGCACTTATGCCCATAAAGCGCTTCGAACAAGGACATTTGCAGGCTGGCTTGATAGCCATTGTTGTAGGAGAACTCCGCGTAGGGCAAGTTCTTGTCCCACATTCCGCCAAAGTCTAGAGCACAAGCTCTAAGCATATCTTCCAATATCTGGTTGACCCTTTCGGTTTGACCGTCGGTCTGTGGATGATAGGCGGTGCTAAAGTTTAGTCGAGTGCTGAGTTCCTCTTGAAGGTTCTTCCAAAACTTGGAGGTAAACTGACTCCCATAGTCAGATACGATCTTCTTAGGAACTCCGTGCAGGCACACGATCCGGGTCATATACAACTCAGCCAACTTGGCGACAGTGTAAGTTGTCTTGACGGGGATGAAGTGAGCCACCTTGGTGAGTCGGTCTACGATCACCCAGATAGAGTCATGACCAGCTTAGGTCCTAGGCAGTCCCGTGATGAAGTCCATTCCTATTTCTTCCCACTTCCATTCGGGGACCTTGAGGGGTTGCAACAGTCCAGCAGGTCGTTGGTGCTCTGCTTTGACTCGCCGACATGTGTCGCATATGGCCACATACTCAGCTATTTCTCTCTTCATACTGACCCACCAATATTTTTCCTTCAGATCTTGATACATCTTGGTACTCCCGGGATGTATGTAGTATAGAGTATTGTGGGCTTCTTGAAGGATGAGGGTCTTCAATTCGGGCTTGTCTGTCACACATATCCAGTTTCCGAACCAGATGGTACCATGCTCGTCCTCGGAGAATCCAGGGGCTTTACCCTTCCTCATGTTCTGTTGGATCTGCACGATGTCCGGGTCTTCCTTTTGCCTTTCTCGGATCTGGTCTATCAAGAGAGGCCTAGACTCCAAGGCAGCGAGGTACGCTCGGTTGGTGATCCCTAGATTCAGCCTTTCCATCTCCTTGTATAGGAAATGAGCCTGGTCCTGAATCATGACGGCATTGCAGTACCCTTTTCGACTGAGGGCGTCTGCCACCACATTTTCCTTGCCTGGATGATAATGGATGCCCATGTCGTAATCCTTGATCAGTTCCAACCATCTCCTTTGCCTGATGTTCAGGTCCGGTTGGGTGAATATGTACTTGAGGCTCTTGTGGTCGGTGAAGATCTTGCACCGATTTCCCACAAGCTTTCTTCACAATCCAGGGTCCATTCAAACTTTACTTCCTTTTGCAATAGTCTGGTCATAGGTCTGGAGATCTTTGAAAAATTCTCGATGAACCGGCGGTAGTATCTGGCCAATCCGAGAAAACTCCGGATCTCGGTCACGGTCATGGGCTGCAACCAGTTGGTGACCGCTTCCATGGTGGTCGGGTCCACTGCTATTCCTCCAGCAGATATGACATGACCGAGGAACTTCACCTCAGACGACCAAAAATCGCACTTGCTGAATTTGGCGTACAATTGTTGTTCCCTTAGCTTTCTGAGGGTCAAACGGAGGTGAGTTTCGTGTTCTTCCTTGGTCTTGGAATAAACGAGGATATCGTCGATGAATACCACGATGAACTTATCCAAGAACTCCATGAATACATTGTTCATCATGTTCATGAAAAAGGCAGGGGCATTCGTGAGTCCGAACGACATCACAGTATAATCGTAAAGTCCATAGCGGGAGGTGAAGGCAGTCTTGGCTATGTCCTCTTCTCTAATCCTCAATTGGTGATAACCTGACCTGAGGTCAATCTCGGAAAACACCGAGGATCCCTTCAGTTGATCGAACAGGTCGTCGATCCGAGGCAATGGGTACTTGTTCTTGATGGTTACGTCGTTCAAGGCTCTATAGTCCACGCACATCCTTTTGGTCTTGTCCTTTTTCATGGCAAAGATGACCGGTGCAACCCAGGGTGAGGTACTTGGTCGGATGTACCCTTTCTACTCTAGATCTTCGATGTTGCTCTTGACTTCGGCTAGCTCATTGGCGGCCATCCGGTATGGGCGCTTGGAGATTGGAGTGGTCCCGGGGACAAGTTCGATTCTAAATTCGATGTCCCGCTTGGGAGGCATTCCTGGTAGGTCCTCGGGGAAGACGTCCATAAACTCCTTGACTATGGGTACTTCTTCAAGGGCTAGCGAATGAAGGGACGCTTCGAGGGGTTTGCGGCCGGTCATTCGAAAGGTGACGGCTTCGCCTTCATGGTTGGTTACTGTTACAGACTTATTGGCACAGTCGATCACTCCCTTGTGCTTCATCAACCAATCCATCCCTAGGATGAGGTCGAGTCCGATACACTTAATGAGGACTGGCTCGGCACGGAACAATACCCCTTGGATCTCTATCTTGACCTTGGGGCTGTATAGGTGGGCTAAGGCTTTATTGCCTGGAGTGGCAATCATCATGGGGACTGATAGAGGGAGTACTTCCAAGTCATTGGTTTTCACAAAATCTTCCGAGATGAAAGAGTGTGTTGCTCCAGAGTCAAATAATAATATAGCTGGTACGGAATTTGCAGTAAATGTACCGAGCATGACTTCGGGAGCCTCCTGAGCTTCCTCCGCGGTGATGTGGTTGACGCGGGCACGAACCGCCTGGTTGGGTGCCGCGCCTTGGGGCTTCTTGGGGTGAGGACACTGGTGCGAATAGTGCCCTTCCTTCCGGCAGTTGAAGCAGACGACCGGCCTCCCTCGGCGATCCTTCAAGACAGGGGCCTTGGCGGCGGATGTCGGCTAAGCGGCCGGAGCTAGTGGAGCGGGGCGGGGATGCCCGGCGTTGGATCCACCGGCGGCGTGAGGTGGCCTGTAGGTGGGCCGAGGATGGTAGGCGAGCGCTGGTGGCGGAGGGACGAAGCGGGGCCTCTGGGAATTCGCCTGTTCATGCTTGAAGGCGATCATCTTCCTCTTCTTGAGGTCCAACTTGTTCTGCTTAGTCTCTTGGATGAGCGCTTTATTTACTAGCCGTTGGAAGTTGGCGTAGTCGGTGGCGACGAGCTGGATGGACAGCTCATCTTTAAGTCCCCGGAGGAACTTGGCCTGGCGGAGGGCGTCGGTCCGCACCTCTTTTGGCACGTAGCGAGCCAGTCGGTTGAACTCATGGAGGTACTCCATGATGGTCCGGTTGCCCTGTTGCAGGTCACGGAACTCCTGCTGCTTTGCTGCGATGACTCCTGTGGGGACGTGGGCGGCGCGAAAGGCGATAGCAAACTCCGCCCATGTCACCACATGGTCCTCGGGCTGGGACTCACGGTAGTTGTCCCACCACTCTACGGCGGGACCCTGGAGCTGGTGAGTGGCGAAGGCCACTCTCTCTCGGTCGGTGCAGGGGAGGAGGTCCAGCTTCTTCCCAATGGTGCGGAGCCAATCTCCGACCTCCATGGGGTTGGTGGTGCTAGAGAAGATGGGTGGGCGCACGCACAGAAACTCCGAGAGTTGGGGAGCGGTAACGGGTGCTGGTGCGCGAGGGGCAGGCTCCCCATTTTCCAGACGGTCCAACTGAGCCTGTTGGTGCTACATTTGAGTGAGGAGGGTGGTGATTAGCTGGTTCTGGTTCACCATCATTTCCGCCAAGGTAGGATGGTTGGCGGATGGCGACCCAGACTGTCGTGGGCCCGTTGCACCCCAGTTGGGTACAACACCCTCGGGCGCGTCACGGCTTCCTCCTTCTCCGTTGTTGGAACCGGTGTTCTGGTGGTCGGCCATCTTCTGAATATACGATGTTATAAGGTGAAAAGATGATGAAACAACAATACAATCAAAAATAGCTCATAAGGCTCATGCATATAAACCAAGTGGTAAAAAGTGTTCATTACAATCAAGCTCTTATTCTACCTACAACACAAGTTGTTGTAGATAGCACCACATAAAAAAATTATTATAACTAAAACAACGGTAACTAGCGCCTACTCGCCACCGGAGGCGGTCTCCGTGCTCTCGGAACCACAAGTGCGCGGCTCCCGAGGGACGGTGGGCTCGAGAAAATTCTCGATGATCGGGTCGGAGATGAGGCCGGGGCATGGTGCAGGCGCGCTGGCGGTGGATGGTTCGGCGGTGGAGGGGTGTGGTGGGATCCTCTTGGGGTGAGGGGCAGGCTCACGGATGGGCTTCCTCTTCCTCGGGAGGAGGGGAACCATCTCCGCGGTGTCCTTCTACAGGTGCATAATCTCGCGCTGCAGCTCGCCGTTCTGTTGGATTAAGCTCTTTGTCTCCTGACGAAGGAACTCAACTGCCTCATGGTGCTCGTCAGCGTCGAGCACTGCCTCATTATGGAGGTCATCCATGGACTGAAGAAGACGCGACTGCCGGGCCATGACCGGATCACGCACGGAGTGAACTCCGAGGTAGATGCTACGGTAGGCGCCGGGAGTGCGCTTCGGCACAAGCCTGAAAGACGAGTTTTGAAGATTATCATCATAGATCATCCTCAACTCCATAAGGGCCTGGAGAGCGACGTGTTGGCATGCAACGTCGAAGGTTGGGCCCCCAAGTGCGGTGGTGTAGGGCGGCAGGTGCTCTCCGGAGCCAGGGACGGTGAGGGAGACGTCGCAGGGTCCGACAAACACCTCCAGGTACACCCCCTGGAATTCGGGCTCGAAGAGGAATCCGAGGAAGGTGAGCATCATGCGGAGCTCCCTGACGAATCCCTCGAAGTGGCGGTAGTAGCTGTGAACTTGGTAGACTTGCATCTGCAAAAACAACAAGTTGAAGAAAAGTGAGGAGAGGAACAAAGTTTATAAAGTATGTTTTTGAGAAATAATTTTCTATAGCTATGGGCTAGGCTGGTCCGTTTGGCTTCCTACAGTCAAGTCGGCTCTGATACCATCTTGTGGCGCCCCGATTTACCGAAATCGGAACATTATTGAATTTCATAAGAAAAACAATAATACAAGAGGTTCATCATGCGACAAGTATTCATGGTACGCAGACCATATTTATTACATCATAGTTTAATAAAAACAATAATAAAAGTAGAATGCATGATGAACGCCTTCTTCAAGATCTTTCCGCTTGAGTGGGTCGCTACTCCAGACCATCCTCGTAGTAGGCATCCTCTGAAGTGTGTCCAACGGGTATGAGTACAAAAGTACTCAACAAGCCACCGCAAGTGCAAGTAGTAATGCAAGGTAATAACAAAGGAAGGATAATTGGCTAAAAGTGCGGAAAAGTACATTTTCAATTATTGCATTTAGTGTGGTCAAATTTTGTCATGCGTAATAATAAACATGAACATCAATAATACCATCTAACTCGAGGAGTACGTTTTACCTCCTCGCACAACAGTCCTTATATGTCAAACCATCATGCACATATATATCAAAAGTAATCTAACTGTGGGATGTCACGCAACCCGCCCTTGACCGTGGGCTCGGCTTTTTGAAAAGATTTATGACTCTTATCAGAGGTGTACTACTGTACCCACAAGGCACGCAATCATCCCAAAAACCAAAGTGTAACGAGATGACCCATACCACGGGAACTCGTGCCAAAACCTCAGCATGAAATGCTCCAAGCGATAACCACCTGCTCTAGGTTTCACCGGCGCGCAGGGCCGCATCCCGGCTAACGTCGCACACCCTTTTGCGCCACGTCGGTACGAGCCACCCGCAGGTGCTGCTTGACCCATCCCCAAATGGTGGCCTCGGTTTGGAACACTCCATACCTTAGTTAGGACTTACCCATTAGACTTGTGGTTAGTACGGAAGTGTATTGCAATGGATCCCTCAGACCGGTCCTTATAGTGCCCCGGGTGCTATCGACCAATGCCCTAGCTTGCACCCAGAACCCACCATGCATTCACTCACAACCACAACTCATCACCAACAGAATTCCAAGGATAAGAAGTAACGGGGATCATATAGTAGAACCATTTTGCTACGACTCATTTTTTTATCCTATAGCAATCGTGTCAATACATGGGACACTAGCTAATAATATTAATCATATGGTGACAAGGAGGTTAGGCGAGATAGCATGGCTTGGGTTGCACATCAGGTTCGGGGGATCCTAAATAAATATAATGTAAGGGTTTACATTGGACTAATGCATGTATAGCCTATGTGTTTTAGCGATAGTTTAATAAACCATGGGTTCAATATGCTCAAAAATGTTGTTTGGTGACTTGCCTTGATCAGCGAAAGGTGAGGGAGGGACTTCTGGGAAGTACTCCGGTTCCTCGGCGGCATCGTAGTCTTTCCAATATAAATAAAGTGGAATAAAATAAATACAACATCCGATTAAACAATATAAAGTCACACAACAAGCACATAGGTTTTGATTGGTCCAAATTAAAGAATACCAAGTTGTTTAGTTTCTGAAGCTTATTTTATAAATAATTTTAAAATTAACTAAAAGGGATTATTGTCATTTGTATAAGGGGTTTTGAATTGTGAAAAACCTCATTTTATGTTTTCTATTTAATTTGAAATAAATGATTCAGAGAAAACTTAGTTGTTTCACCATATTAACAGGAAATGAATAAATATAAACTTTACTGAAATTTAAATAATTGAATTTACATTTTTACCCTAAGGGCATTTGAATACCTATTTAAATAAACATGAAAAGTCCAAAGTAAACATACTGTTTTTATTGTATGAACATGAAGAGAATAATATTAAAAATTTTCTGAAATTTGAATGGTAATTTTTGAAGTTAAAATGCGCCAGATATGAATTTTACAAGTTTAAAACAGTTTTTGGAATTTATTTTAAATTTAAAATCCCATCGGGTCCACGGTGAGCCAGGCCCACGGTGAACCCGCGCACTGTGCGCGTGGTCTGGCCCAATCTGGACCGTTGGATACAGATCCAACGCGCGAGGGCGAGGCGGGGCGTTAAGTTGCGATCAACGGCTCACAACGCTCGGTACCGCTTTGACCAGATGGACGCGCGAGATTAAACAGTGAAAAGGTCCTATTCTACGCCGTCGGATTGAGATCGTGCGGCCAGGATCGAATCCGGCACGGCACGTGTCGGGGGGGTTAAGTACCCATCTTCCCCGACTCCGGCGACGCGACGACGAGCGATTTTGGCGACGGCGAGGGCTATCCGGCCTAGCTAGGGCTAAAAACGTGAAGAGGGTACTGAGGGGGAACAAGAGGGTACCCTTACGGTGGTCCGAGGTCGACGGAGTGAGGCCGGCGACGAGAGGAGGCGGTGAGGTCATTCGGGTCCTGGTCGGCGACGGTGAACCGGCGAGGCTCGTTGACGGCGGAGGAGTGGCCGAGGTCGAGGAGGCTCTGGCGGTCACGGAGATGTGGTCGACGAGGGAGGAGAGGGGTTCCAGCGATGGCGAGCGGTGGCTGAAGTACGGTGGCGGTGTTGCGCTAAAAACCGAAATGCGAGCGCTCTATTCATTCAGGAAGCGAATTGACGTGGGGGTTGAGCGCGGCGGTGGTCGGGGGTTTAAATAGGGGTACCGGCGGGGGCAGGGAGGGCGCAATCGGGGGAGGCCATGAGTAAATGCCGGCGAGGCAGTTTCACTGCATGCGGGCGATAACGGGACGATGACATGTGAAATCAATGTGGGAAATGGTCGGCGCGACGCGGGGGATTCAATGCCGGCGATAAATGGAGGGGAGGGGACCGGTGACGAACGAATCGCAGGGTTTAAATTCGGCCGGCAAAGTTTGGGGGCGGTGGCGCGAGGTGGACGACGGTACTGACAGGCGGGGGCCATTGGCCAGCGAGCGCGAGCGCACGAGCGAGGAGACTGACGGGTGGGGTCGGGCTCGGCCGAGGGAGTGAGCTGGTTGGCGCCGATAGGTGGGGTCGGGCTGTCGGGTGCGTGCGCGAAGGGAGAGGGGCTCACTGATGGGTGGGGTCGGGCTGTCAGTCCGAGGCGGGCAAGGGTAATGGGCTGGGCCGGCCAGGAGAGAGAGAAAGGGAGCGGGAAGGCCCATTACTGTTTAAAATGTTTTCTGATTAAAATAATTGCAGAAATTGGTTTAAAATAATAGGGCTACTCCCAAGGTTGATAATATTTTGTTAAAATTCTCAAAAATATATCTCGGCTTTAGGATCATACATAAAATTTTTAGCTCCTGGTTTGGCCATTTCATCTAGGTTGTAGTTGGTGAAGGAGGGCATTTAAAGGTATTTCCAAAATAATAATCTCCAGGAAATTGGATTAAATAATATTTTTATTTCTATGAAAATTTGGGGTGTTACAATTAATCTCTCAGATATTACTTTGCAGAAAAATTGTAATACATCTGATCTAAAAGAGTTTTGTCCTTATGTTTTTGAGTTTTGGATACCTTCTGTAACTAATCTGTTGAATCAGCTGTAGATTGGGATTTTAATTCTTCTATGTCATGTTCTTGTAAAAACTGGACTGAAGTCAAATTTTTAATCCTTTGTTATATCATATGAATTGAAGTCTTAAAAAACCATATCTCTAAATCAGTTTTGTTAAGTTTATTTTAGGTTTCAGTTGTATCTGTTTTATTATTGTACTGAACAGTTATAGTTTGTTTAATACAGTACTAAATTCTTCAGGTTGTGTTTCAGCATAATCATGTACTGTGTTTAAGACTAAAATATTATTGAAAGTAATTTGTATTGACGTAAACTTGGAAAACCTCAAACTGTATCTAATTTGAGAAAAGGTGTCACTATTCATCATCTAGTTTTTATTCAGATTTTCACTCAAACTCATTTTGAATATACAGTAAGTAGTTTAGTGTTTGAAATTATTGTACACTTAAATTTGAAAAAGTTTTGTGTAACCACTATTTGCCATTATGTTTTGATCAGATTCTCATTTGAACTAATTTTGAATATGCAGCAGCAAAGTTTTGGGTTTGAAACTAGTGAACTCTGATATTTGAATCAGTTTATGGGTAATCACTGTTCTTTATCAAGGTTTGTTCAGCAGGGTTGTGAGTTCAACTGAAATTCATTAGAAATAGTCTGATTTATCAACTAAAATCTGTTTTGAGATCTTTTGTGCATTTAAAATCTGTTTTCTGAATTGAAGTTAGTGGATTCTGTTCAACATTAAGCTATTTGTGGTCATCTACATACGAACGACTACGTCGTATTCATCGATCGGGTCGGCGATGGACAGCAAGGATGAAGCGAGGAGAGGCTTGACGCGCTGCTCCAACATCTTATTCCGTTGCACCTAGCACGTCTCGTGCTAGATGGTACTGATCTATGATCTCACAGGTGCATGAGTCTTGGGCCTACGGTGTAAATTTTGAATTTACCGGCTTGCGTAGCTCCCCTATTCCCCTTTTAGTGGTATTAGAGCCTACATGGGTAGTGTTCGATCTGGATCCCTCATGTATGGAGATACATGGTGGAAAAACAAATTAGATATGTTTCTGTCCACGGTAGATCAGAAGTTCTGATGTGATCAGAAGTGCCGTTGGCGGATTGGAAGTTCTGATATTTATCGGATGTTTTGGTGTCGAATAATGATTCGACACAGAAGGAAATTTTTGTGATGCGGGATTCTGATACTAATCGGAAGTTCCGAGGGATCGGAAGTTCCAATGTCAGATCGGAAGTTCCAACCTGCGCGATTTTAAAAAACAAGCCTACTGACCCGGGTTTTTCAAATCCAACATCCAATCACTTGTAGATTGCTCGCCTAACTTTGTTTTGCAGAGAATGACATGACTAGCATGGCCTTGTATAAATGTGATGTATAATATGCATGCAATGAATGTAAATTAAATATGGCCTGCTTGTCATGGTTATTTACAACCCAAGGATGATGTAAAATTTATTGCGACTCACATGTCATTTTGGTGGTGCATCGGCCCATGTAATTAGTATAGACTATGCGAGATGGACTAGTACTCTTCATGGAGGCCGAAAGAACGCACTCGATGATGGGAGCCATGGAGATGGAGTTCGCCAAGTGAAGAAGGCCATGCTATGTCACAGATAATATAATTTCCTGTGATGCTTTCTTATGTTCCTGTTATTCTATTCTTGTATGTTTCGTGCGCTTGGGACATTACGATGCTAGAATAGTTTTCACTCAGAAAATTAAGTGTTGATGCTCTTCCCAATAGCTGCACCCACCAAGGTTCGTGCTCATGGATAGTCGGTTTGCGAAAGCAGGGTGCTATCTTTTATCTTGATCAGTTGGGGTGGAAGTCGGAATTCTGCATGTATTGTATTGGTTCACTTGACAAGGCTATCAAAACGGTTTTGGGCCTTGGAGCATAGGACTTGGGGTCAAGCATTGGATGCTTCTCCAACAACAAGAGTCACATACGATGTGATAAGCAAGGAGTTGCTTACCTATGTCAGCTAGCTTCTAGTAGTGATGCCAAAGCTCACTAGGAGATTGCGTGACCATGGATCTTGCGCCACTATTAGTCATGAGAGGGAAATTGACTGGTTTAGAAAGTGGAACATATTTTATTGGATAGAAGATAAACATTGCATAGTGCTAAACCTAGCATTTAATCTTTTGTAGATCATGGCACCTACTACGTCTACTATTAAGAGCAGTCTAGTTTTTAATTTGTGATCTATTCTTAAATGAGATAAATTGTCTGGAACAAACTTTATGGATTGGTATCGAAATTTGAGAATTGTTCTCAAACAAGATAAAAAGTATTATGTTCTGGAGGAACCTTATCCTGATGAACTAGGAGAGGATGCTTCTACAACAAATAAGCGTGCTAATGAGAAGCATGCTAGTGATTCCATTGATTTTAGCTGCCTGATGCTTGCCTACATGTCCTCTCAGTTTCAGAAACAGTATGAGGAATGTGATGCTTACAATATAATCATAGGTCTTAAGGGCATGTTTCAGGACCAAGCAAGGGAAGAAAGATACAATGTGTCTAAATGCTTGTTTATTAGCAGGCTGGCTGAAGGGAGCCCAGTAAGCCCTCACGTGATCAAGATGATTTGTTGCATAGAGACTATAGAGAGACTGGGCACTCTACTGGATCCATACCCCGCTATCGATGTCATTCTCCAATCACTCCCACTAAGCTCTGAGTCGTTCATCATGAATTACAACATGGTTGTACCGGAGAAGACACTAGATGAGTTGCATGGGATGCTAAAATCTGTTGAAAAGAGTATCAGGAAGACTTTGAACCATGTGATGGTTATTCAGAATGAGGGCAAAAAGAGGAGAAGGAAAAAGGCTACGACTACAGATGTGATCTCTAGTGCGAAATCCAAACCGACTAGAAAGTCCAGGTCTGGTCCTGCCAACTCTAACGTGTGCAACATTGCCACAAGCTTGATCATTGGAAGCACAATTGCGAAGTGTACCTGGAAGAGCAAAAGAACAAGAAGGGAAGTGGGACTTCGGCTTCAGGTATTAATGTTATTGAGAAACAAAGGGTTGGTTTTGGTGTCTGTGATGAGTGATTGACAGGTTTACCTTCTGGTTTCGAAGGGGTCCCTCCGAAGGGGTTTATAGGTTGTTTCGCCGAAGGGTTCGGTGTCGCAGTGGAGTGTGACTGTCGGAGGGGTCCGATAGTACACGATGACTTTGTCGTACCGAAGGGTTCGGTATTTTGGGCGATACACCGGAGAGTGTACCAGAGGTTGTTTACCTAGATAGGTCTCTGGGTATTGGATACACTTGTCTGTTTGTTTGTGGTGCGCATGTGACTTTAGAGGCGAAGGACGGTTCACAGCGAGTGAACCTGGGTCAAGCGGGAGGCTTGATGCTAGGTGAGCGGGGAGCTCAGTCACGAAGGCTGCGTAGGGTCGAGGTCGGTCCTCGGGTCAAGGTGCGCCAGGCGAAGGCAGAGAGTGCGGAGCATGGCTATGGCTGAAGGTACCTCGAGATGAAGTCCTCAGAGGCGAGGCACTTCGAAGGGTACTCCGAATGGAGTTACTTCAGAGTATGGTGGACAAAGTCTGCAGCAATGAGGCAAGGCGTTCAAACTGTGCTCCGGATGGAGGCACTCGAAGGTTCACCCGACAAAGGTCCCAGAAATCGAGGTGCATCGAAGGCATGGTCCGGGTGAGGTTTGTCAAGGAGTGTGATCGGGGAGAGACACTGCGACGAAGTACTCTTGGAATGCTTCATATGGAGGCCTTGGACGAAGGAGAGACTTCGAAGGGTGGTACTATGAAGGTGGGGCTTCGGAGTGTGGCTGACTTGAGGTACTTCAGCCATGCATGGCTTCGGTACATGGACTGACGGAGTTCGAGCTGGGAGTAGCTACGAAGCCGTGGTAGTCCACTCTGGAGGTGATGGTGCAAAGGCTCAAGGGCTTTGACGTCTTCAGCTCAAAACCGTCACTTTATCGAAGGCTGACTTCGGTGTAGTGAAGGCCGTCAGGCTCAAGCCTTCTCGCCGAAGCTACCGCACCCTTCGCGTGTGAAGGGGGCTTCAAAAGACTCCAAAAATGCAAAGGTTAATCGTGTCTGCTCTGCAAAAGCTGATGTTGTCTCCTCTGTGAAGCTGACAAAAGAAGCCTCCAAATAAAGTAGACTACCATTTGTACCCCCCCTGTCGGAGAGAGACAAAAATAGTGTAAACCCTAGGGGTAAAGTAGTCTATTCACAGGGCTGAATAGTGCCTATAAATAGTGAAGGCTGGCTAGGCCTGAGTAACACTTTGAGCTGCCATTTTAGAACTCCTATGCTAGCCGCCACACTCCTCTATTCAGTCTGTGAGTTCATTTTGTGTTCCCTGTTCAAGCAATGAAACTTTGATTCAGTTTTCCATTTACTGCTTGAACTTGTATGCTGGCTTTGCACTGCATGTTTTGATTTCTTAGTGCTCCAATTCTTCTTGGTTTGAGTTTGTGCACTGGGTTGTTTTTGAAGGAGTGTGTCAGAAGTCTGTGCATGCAAAGTGTGTATTTTTCAGTGTGAGTTCGCTCGGTGTAAACTTGAGGCTAGTCCTCTTATTACTAGCGAAGCACCATGCGTTGCTAAGATCGAAGTCTGTTGTCTTCCCTTGTCGAATTCCTCAGCGCTGTATGTTCTGTGTGAGTTTAAACCTTCAGAAAACAAAGCCTAGTACAAGTTTCTAGTGCAGAGTATCTGGTCGAAGTCCTTAGAGTGTAGTCATCTCTTGCGAAGGGTGAAGTGCGAACTCTGCTCGAAGGCACCTAGTTTGTGGAGCCTGCAATGACTTAGCAGAGTTGAGTTTGTGGTTTTGTGGGTGGAGCCAAGGAAATGTAATTTGGGAGATTGTGGAGTCACAATACTCCACCCTTGAAACTTGCACCTCTCAAACAGAAAAGGTTCAGTATAATGCTAACTCCAAGGCTAGAAACATACTGTTCATTGGTTTGAGTCAGAGTGAGTTTGATCGGGTTCAGCACCTAAGGACAGCTAGGGAGATGTGGACTACACTCACTATTTTTCATGAGGGCTCTACATAGATTAAGGCTAGGCGCAAAAGCACGCACAATCAATAATATCAGTTGTTTGTGCAAGCGCCTGGCAAATCTATAGATGCCATGTTTTCTCGCTTTGATGCAATAGTGAGTAACTTGCGGTCCAATGGGACGCTTGCTTACAATGACCATAACAGGGCTATCAAGCTTCTCTATGCTCTTGATCGTAGCATATGGGAAGTGAAGATATCCAGCATTGAGGAGTCCGCAGGTTATGACACATTGACCTATGATGAGCTCTTCAACAAGCTGAAGTCCACAGAGATTGCTAAGGCATCTCTTGCAGTGCACAGAAACTCTTTGCCACAACCATTGGCACTAGTTTCTAGCACTATCCGTGGCACCACTGCAGAACCAAGCTCATTGGCACTTGTGTTCTTGCAGGTGGTTTTGCTTTATCATCCCTGGTCTCCGTCACTAAGGAGTAGGTGGATACTCTGGATGATGAAGCGCTTGCTCTCATTGCCAGAAGATTCACCCATTTTCATCACGAGAGAAGGGATCAGAGGATAAGTGGATTTAGTGGTTGTTTTGAGTGTGGCGACACTTCTCACATCAAGGCCAACTGTCCTAAGTTCAAGAAGTGGGTTTAGTGGTTGTTTTGGTTGTGAAGGGTAAGCGTGGCAAGGTGGCTAAGAGGGTAGGCAAGGCCGCTTTCAGAGCCTTTGTTGCTAATCTCAATGACATCGATACTTCCTCAACTAAGGAGTTGAGCTCTGATGAGGAGGAGTCCCCAAGGAAGGAGGAGAAGAAGGACAAGAAGGGACGAGATTTCACTAGCATTTGCTTCATGGATGACAACGATCACAGCGGCGATGAGCTTGACTCATCTGAGGTACCTCTATCCTATGACCAGGTTTCAATTAAGATAGATAAACTAAATGAAGTAGTTCTTGGTCAGAATAGATTATTTGTGCAGGCCGCTAGAGATAGAAAAGACCTTAGACTTATTCTAGAATCTGTTTCTAGTGATTATGCCATGCTTTACTCTAGTGTTAATGATGCTGAATGTGAATCTTGCACTGTTGTCATGGGTGATCTTGCTCAGTTGCGTTATGTGCATGCTCAAACTCTTTTTGAGCTTGAGACTACACATATGCATCTTTTGATGGTTGATTCTAGTCCTCATGATGTAAATGAATGCATGAACTGTTCATTATTACGTGAGAGCATTGATTTACGTGATAAACATGTTCATGATTTAGAGGCTAGATTGGAAAGGGCCGGTAGTTTTAAGGATGTGCAACCTGTGTGTGACACTTGCATAACCCTTAAGCACCAGCTAGGCACTATTAGAGAGCAAGTTGAACACCTCATGTCTGAAAATGAATACCTTCTTTCTTTGGTTAACAAATGTACTGAGGGAAAGTGTAGGATGGACTTGCTCTTGGCCAAGACCAAGATGTGTGCTGACAGGGCAGGGTTAGCTCTGGGATTGGGTTTTGAGAGGATTCCTTCAGATAGTGAGAACAAAATTGTCTTTATTTCACCCACTTCCTTAGAGAAAGAAAGAGCCCAGTTAGACAGTCCATTAGCCAAAAAGCCTGTGAGGATTGCTTCTATGACCCATGAGAGTGCCCATAGGAGAGTGTTTCATTATTCCTACTGTCAGCGTATGGGTCATTTGGTTGGGTTAGTATGCGTGAGCCTGAGTTTTACTCACATCCTGTCTTCGAGGCTCCCCATGCTATCCGCAGAGGTTTTGCCCCCTCGAGGTGTTCACCATGTTCCATATGGTGGTACACCTCGCATGAGTGGCTTTGTGCCTCGACAAGTTGGGAGACCTCGTCATACATTTGTGTCACAGCATGTAGGTAGACCTCACACTTTGCATCATTCTGTTTTTCCTGTGCATAGACAATCTACTTTCACTATGCCTACGGCTCGTATCACTCAGTGTTGGATACCTCGTCATGCTTTCACTCACCCAAGCACTGAGCGATCGAGATTCTCTTATCATGTGTAGGCGCCAGACCGAGGCTTGGAGGGCACGTGGATCATGGACTTCGGTTGTTCGTGCCATATTATCGGAGATGCAGCATGGTTCTCCAGCCTCACAACAACCAAGCAAACGGAACATATCACCTTCGGCAACAATTGAAGGAGTAGAGTGAAAGGTAAAGGTGTGGTAAGAATCAACTCAAATTTCACTCTCAAAGATGTTGATTTGGTTGAAAATTTGGGATACAATTTACTTTCTGTATCTCAGTTGCTCGATGAGGGCTTCGAAGTGCGATTCCATCGCGATACTTCGCAAGTACTCAATTGTGATGGTGGTGTGGTCTGTAAGATTTTTAGAGTTGGGAGAGTTTTTGGAGCTGATTTTTCTGAGATATCTAAAGAGTAAAGGCAAAAGAGACTGAAAACTCCTCCTAAAATAAATCCCAGAGAAAGACAAAAACTCCCCCCTAAACTCTTTTAAAAGATTGAATAACCCAAAATTTCTCCCCCTTGTTGACAATTGAACTCATCAAGTGAGACTAAATGCACTCTAAAGAGACATAGAGACAAACTCCCCCTAAAATGCAGCTCCCCTAAAAATATGCCATGAATGCAAATGGGGTGCAGGTAGAGTGTAAACAACATGCTTCTCAGATATGAATGACTGCAATTACAACCTCTAACAAGTATAGCAAAAGACATACTGTCTAAGATACATGACATGATCAGTGCAACAGATGATATCTAAAGAGAGTCATTAGCACACATTTTTCGATTTTTGCAAACAAAAACATCACCACATTTTCTAGTTGACAAGCAAAGTAAAGCATGAGATGCAAAAGCTAACTGATATCTACCAAGATAAGCATTGTCCAGAACAAACTGCTTCAGCAAACTTGTGATCTTTTTAATTTTTTCAGACTTTTTCTTTTTCCTTTTTCATTTTTTGCCAGGGGTTATTTGCATGTCAACATTATGATAACCGACCAAGTCAAGCCTAGGCTCGAACTGGACCATCAGAAGCTTAAGACATTAGTCTTGACATACATTACACCGTCCTAGTTCATACCAAAGTGCTATGGTAAGCAGTCTAGAACAATGCAATGTGACAAAGCAAACCCACCTGGATCTTTTCAAATAAGCATAAAAAGGCATGAATTTTTCATTTTTCTGAATTTTTATCATTTTTATAGCAAATTTTTAATGTTTAAAGCATATAGATATCCAAGTTGCATATCTGCATCTAAGTAAGGATCTAGCTACCAGGCATGTGAAAGATAGCGAAAGCACTCAGCCTACACATGCTAGTTACCAGAAGCAATGGTGATCATTTTTTCAATTTTAAAGCATAAAATCCATGCATATGACAAATATCAGGCATATCATGTGAACTGAAACAGAACATAATCATCGACAAGTAATCAAAAGCATATACTAGCTAGAGCAAGTAAAGAAGATCAATCATATAACAGAAGTAGGCTCAAAATGTGATATATGATCATGCATGATATGAACTCACACAAAAAGACTCAATAAAAAAGTAAAGAAGAAAGAAAAACTGACTCAAAGTATCCTAAAAAGGATACACCACTCCCAAATCCCCTCGCAAACGCTCAAAAGTAGTCTGATCTAGGGTTTTGGTAAAAATGTCAGCCAACTACTGATGGGTATCAACATGAACAAGATCAATAACCCCTTTCTCATATTGATCCCTCTGAAAATGAAAACGCACATCAATATGTTTGGTTTTTGAATGAAGACATTGGTTTTTCCCTACACTAATTGCACTGGTGCTATCACAAAACAAAGGAACTCTGGAAGGGAAGAACAACCCAAAATCCCGCAAAGTAGAAATCATCCAAACCAACTGTGAGCAGCAGCTGGCAGCAGCTACATACTCAGCCTCAGTAGTAGAAAGCGCAACTCCAGATTGTTTTAGAGAAGACAAAGATACAAGCGAAGAACCAAGAAGTTAGCAAGTACCGAAAGTCGACTTGCGATCCAGCCGACACCGACTGAAATCAGCGTCGGAAAAGCCAGATAAATCAAGAGATGATGATGCAGAATAGTAAAGACCTAGATCAGGAGCATAAGTAAGGTACCTAAAAATACGCTTGACAGCTTGCCGGTGAGATGCACATGGTGAAGACTGAAAACGCGCGCACACACCCATTGCAAACTGAATGTCCGGTCTCATCGTAGTCAAGTATAGCAGCGATCCGATCATCCCTCGATACTCTCTCTCGTTGACCTTGACGTTGTTCTCGTCCTTGTCCAGGCCTCCAGATGTACCCATTGGGGTCATCTGAGGCTTCAGCTCTCCACCAAAGTCAATCTTCTTCAGCATGTCCCGTGTGTACTTGCCCTGGTGGATGAAGATGGCGTACTTGGTCTACTTGATCTGGAGCCCTAAGAAGTACTTGAGCTCAACCATGAGACTCATCTCAAACTCACTGTGCATCTGCTCAGAAAACTTGGACACAAGCTCATTAGTAGAACCACCAAAAATAATATCGTCCACGTAAATCTGAGCAACCAATAAGTCTGAGCCAACTCTGAGCAAGAAAAGAGTCTTGTCCATAGAACCCATTACAAAACCGTTCCGCAACAAAAACTGCTTTAGGCGATCATACCAAGAGGTGGGGGCTTGCTTCAGACCGTATAAAGCCTTCTGCAACTTGAAAACATGTCGAGGAAACTTACGGTTCTCAAAACTGGGGGGCTGCTTAACATAGATCTCCTGCTCTATATACCCGTTCAGAAAAGCACTCTTGACATCCATTTGAAAAAGCTTAAAACCTTTAAAAGTAGCAAAGGCCAAAAGAATACGAATGGACTTAAGACGAGCGACAGGGGCGAAGGTCTCCTCAAAATCAATACCTTCTTTTTGGCAAAAACCCTGTGCAACTAGTCGAGCCTTGTTGTGCACCACAACCCCATCTTCACCTTGTTTGTTCTTAAACACCCACTTGGTGCCTTTGGTGTTGCATCTAGGTGGCAGCTCAACCAGTGTCCAAACCCGATTACGAACAAAGTTTTCAAGCTCTTCTTGCATATCGTTTATCCAATTTAAATCTGAAAGAGCATGAGAAACGTCTCTGGGCTCAAAAGTGGCAACAAACACAGACTCAGTAAACACAGCAAGAGAACCAACTGAAGAACACAAGGATCTCTTAGTAAGATCACCGATGATGAGCTGAAAGGGGTGATCACGCTGAACTGCTCAGGATCCTAGGTGATCTGAAGTCACCTCACCAGAGTTAGCAACTAGCACCTCTAGACTCGGCTGAGAAGTCACCTCACCGGAGTCAGCAACTAGCACCTCTGGACTCGGCTGAGGAGGCTCGATCGAAGTAGAAGTAGTGATCAGAGGTATGTCCTTATCCTCAATCAAAGTCTCAAAAGGTGTGGGGTCTGTAGGCTGTGTAGAGGGTCCACCCTCATCAACAACAGGAGTGTCATCATCTTCATCAAAGATGGACTCTCCAAGCTCATCATCTCCAGAAAGCTCAAAAGAAGGAGTCAGCAATGGCATGGACTCATCAAAAGAAACCTCACAAGTCTCGACAAGCAGCTGAGAATCTAGGTTCCAAACACGAAAGCCTCGAGAATGCAAAGTATAACAAAAAAAACTCCATCCCAGCAACGAGACTCAAACTTTTCCAAATGCACTCCCTTCTTGAGCACAAATCACTTGCATCCAAAAGCTCGCAAGTGACTCACCTTGGGCTGTCTGCCAAACTGCAACTCATATGACGTCTTACCTAAGTAAGCTCTAAGAAAAATGCGGTTGGCTAGATAGCAAGTTGTGTTCATGGCTTCAGCCCAGAAGCGCCTAGGAGTCCTATACTCATCGAGCATCATCCCGGCCATCTCAACTAGCGTGCGGTTCTTTCGTTCCACAACGCCGTTCTGTGGGGGAGTGTAAGGGGCCGAGAACTAATGATCAAGACCCTGATCACTACAAAAGCTGACGAACTTAGAGTTCTTAAAGTCAGAGCCGTTGTCTGAGCGAATTGCTCACATCTGACCATTGTTCTCATTCTTCAGCTTCAAAATCAGGTCATGAACAAACTGAAAAGCCTCATCCTTAGACTCTAGAAAGTAAACCCACGAGAATCGAGAAAAATCATCAACTATTACAAGCATGTACCACTTCCCACTGATTGAGCGTACTCGAGCTGGACCAACTGTATCCATGTGTAACAGCTCTCCCGGGTACGAAGTCAGCACCTAAGTCACAGGTGCGTGAGAAGCTGCAACCATTTTCCCATGACGACAGGGATGGCAAACTAGATCCTTTTCCATTTTAAGCTTGGGCAATCCTCGGATAAGGTCCATAGAACTAAATCTGACAAGTAGATTAAAGCTCAAATGGCCTAACCTCCTATGCCACTTCCAGAGCTCATAGGAGGATCCAACAATCAGATAGCGAGAAGGGCCAGAAGAACTAGAGAAATCAATACGAAAAACCTTACCGAAGGGTAAAATCTGGCAAACTAAAGATCCTCTAGAATCAACAACAGATGACATGCCCTTCTTAAAGTGAACCTCTAAACCATCCTCAAGAAGTTGCAAAACAGAAATTAAATTAAAATTCAAGTTTCCAACCAAAGCAACATTCTTCAAAGAGAAATAATTAGAGATGTGAATCGACCCAATACCTTGTACCTTCCCTTGACCACTGTTCCCGAAAGTGATGTATTCCTTGGAGCTCGGGGGAGAGAGGCTGGAGAACCATCTGCAGTTTCCCGTCATATGGTGAGAACATCCTAAATCTATGATCCACACGTCCTCCAGTCCTTGATCCTACAAGATCAATGGTCATGAGTGGGAGCAAACGGTCCGACGCCAGGTTTAGCAAAAGAGCTAAACCAGTGTCGAGCCATCTGCTCATAAGTAGGAAAGTAGAAGGAATCATATGAGTCTGGACTAAAACTCGGCTCAAAGCATGGTCCTCTATTCTGCCTAAAATGATGGCCACGAGGTCCAAAGCCGTATCCATAATGATATGGAGCTCTGTCTAGACGAAGTCCACCCTCCTGAGCACGGTCATGAAAACTGTATCCTCTACCACCACCTACATGACGTGGCCTAGCCTCTATCCTCTCTCCATGTCGAGGGACTCTCTGTCTACCACCCTGCTGGTAGAACTGCTCTTGCCCACCTCGAGATCTCTCTGCTCTCTCAACCCGCTTCCTCCTGAAGCAAAAATCCTCAAGATGCCCGTCTCTCTAACAAAACTCACAGTGACATGTATGCTTCTTGGGATGTGGTTGAGGATTGGGATTCTTAGGCTTGGTGGTGTTGGGTGTAGAATCTTTGGTGTGAGAGGGTCCAAGTAAATAGTCAAGAGAAGTGTGGAGAGGTTTAGGCTTTGGGACCCAAATTTGCTTCTTGGGTGGAGCTTTAGGTTGACTAACCTAAAAAGACTCAGTGGAGTGAGTCTTGGGATATCTCTGTTCAGGAGTCATCTTGCTCCACGCCATTGCTCGGCTAATGGCACTCTCAATATCAGCCTTGGTATTGGTGTAACCTACCCCAAACCCATCCTTCCTCTTGAACTGCTGGATCATCATGCGAAGCTGTGGCTCTCTGGCACTAATCCAACTCAGAATCTGACGGAGATAAAAGTTCTCGTTCTGAACATCAGCTAGCTCCTCTCTCAAGGAACCTAACACCTCCACCTAAGACAAGCAGATCTCACACTCTCTATCAACTTCGACAGACTTCTCAGCTTTTAGCTTGATTAGCTCCAATCTGAGGGACAAGCAGTTCTCACAAACAGTGGGTGGAACTGACAAGGTCTCAAGCTCTAGCTTAGTCTGCTCTAGCTTAGCTCTCACTCCAGCTAACTCGCCCACCTGCTCATCACTCTTGGCTCTCAGCTCATCTATACTAGCTAAATGGGATGGGGAGTCTACACAGGGCACGACAATGGCATGAGCATCTTTCAGCTCCAACTGAGCGCTATCAAGCTCAGTGGCCATAGCGTCTCTCTCATCTACTCTCTCTGTGTACCTAGACTTCAGAGTCGTCAGGTCACACAACAACACCTCACAGTTAGGGCACTCACTACTACCACCCAAGCAAGGAGAAGAAGACAGACTCTCAATGATATGACCACGCCAACCTCTACACCGACCACTTCAACCACAGCGACTCCAATACATGTTTTTGATGGACCAATTACACGCAGTCGAGCTAAGAAGCTTCAACAAGAGGTGCACGCGCTACTTTGTGAAATTCATTTTACTATTAATGAGAGTTATATACTACCTAAGTCGTGTACATTGCTAATGCTCAGGTTTACCAAGAAGGATGACAAGAACTCACAAGGAAATGGACACATAGAAGAATTATGCTCGAACCAAGCCAGTCATGTAGAATTGTCTCAAAGAAATAATCATAACTTTTGATTTACAAAAGCTATGAAGGCAAATGAGCACTTTTTGGAAAACTCTTGAAGTCTAGTTTCCAATGAATCTAACCCCGACCAATTTGAAGTTTGCATGAAGGCGTCCGACCAGTTTTAGTGCTTGCTGGTCCGAAGGTCAACAGTCTGCATGAAGTCAATGTTCTCGTATTAAAACTGCATCATTCTACCGAGTTACATGGTGCATATTATACATGGTGTGAAAGCTTATCAAGTCACCTTTCCAAGGGATCCAACCGTTCATGAATTGAAGCTTCCAAGGAGGAGTTATTGCTGAAATACCGAAGACCGCTCAGAAGACCAACAGCCACGCGGAAACTCTCCAGAAGCTGATTCGTTTTCACATAGTTCGCCTAGTCTTTTCTTTTCATATTCGCACCTATATTCAAGGTCTACTCCTTGTATAAATACCCCCTAGCACCATTGTAATCGGCACTTTTGATTATTGAATACAGAACCCCTTGTTTAGCTGCGTGCTAACAAATTCAGAGAGAGATCTCTACCTTGCTCTTGTGATTTCCTTCGCGGGATTACAGAAGCGGCGGCTTCATCGGCTCCCAATTGGTGCTCCTACTCCCTTCAAGGTCCTCCTTGATTGATTGTAGGCTGTGTTGGTTGGTTCTTTGAGAGTGTGGTTGGGCGAATCCTCGATTCAGGTTGCCGGTTAAAGACGGTGGTTGGCTTCGAGTTTTATTTGCCAAGTTGCACTAGTTATCGCTGCTTGCAGCAAGTTATCCGGCTATTCTACAGCTAGTTATCTGAAGATCGATCCTACGTCATGAAGATCGGGACCCCGTGACGCATCACTCAGTCTTGCCATTTTCCAAGCCAAGCTCACTCTCAAGCTCATCTATCCTCTTTTTAGCCCCTTTAAGCAGTTTCTCCCGATACTTCAACTCCTGACGGTTCTGTTCTAGTAAATTAATAACTTCTTGTTCATAGGAAGATACCTTTTCATTGTTGTCGTCGTCAGAGTTGTCGGAGGAGCCCTTTTCTTCCTTATCCCCAAGATCCATTGAATAGAAGCTCTTGCGGGGTCTTCGGCTGTGACGCGAGCGAATCTTTGGCTTGTCCCCAAAGGCCATGAAGCAGAGGACCGTCAGATCATCCCTGTCCATCCCCTTCTTGATCATGAACTCTTCATCACTTGAACTCGAAGATGGGGAGGAATACGAAGACCTCTTGGAGTAGTTTTCCCCATCTCGGCGAAGAAGGCCTTGTCTCGCTTCTTGTTCTCACGCCTGTAGTCTTTCAGAGCCTTTCAAAAGAATCTTGTCTTGGGCTTGCCCTTTGTGAAAGTGGAGTTGTCATTCTTGCCAGAGTCGTAGGAGCTACCACCGGTTCCCTTCTTGTAACTCTTCCACTTGGGGAAGTCGGCGATGAAATGACCTGGATCACCACACTCAAAGCATCCGGATTTTGTGTCGTGTCTTTTAAGCATTCGTTTATCATAGACACGTCGCACCAGGTTGTTAAACAAACACATATCATCATCTCCTAGCGAATCAAGCCGATCCTCGGAGATAGACATCAAAGAAAATGCAGTACAACTCAAAGCAGTAGGATCAGCAGACGGTGTCGCAAGGGCTAGAGTTTTTGAGCCAGAACCAGTGAGATTTGATCTCAACTGGATATCAACCTCTAAGGCCTTGAACTTACTAAAAAGCTCTGCGACAGTCAAGGTATCATAGGAAGTGCTCTCGACAATAGAAGAAACCTTGATCTCCTAGATCTTAGGATCCAAGGTATGAAGAACCTTGAGCGCATGTTCAT
>JAAALK010000079.1:97727448-97808287 GCA_019279435.1 Zizania palustris | reverse complement strand
GAGCCTTCCAGACTTCGGGAGAGCCGAAGGTTTGATCTGCGATCAAGGCTTGGATTGATGAAGGCCAACGCCAAAAGCAAGTTCGGAGTCAAGCTTCGAGCAGTCAGCCTCCTCCGAACCCGCAGGTTTAGGATTATTTAGGATTTTTTGATTATGTAAAGCTGATGCTTGTAAATATTTATCAATGAAAATCTTGTTTGTCATATTTTTAGGCTTTGCCTCTTATGGAAGATATCGAAGTGTTAGAGCTTAACAGCGAACTTCGCTCACTGTGGAACACCTTCGAACTTCTAAAGAGTTATAAACGTCCTCGATTCCTTATCCCTCGAGATGACTCCGGCGTTATTGCGCCCGAAGTAATCAAAGACGTATTGTCTTATATTAAAGAGGAAGATAAAGAGATCGACGCAAACACCTCGTCTTCTGAAGACACTAATTGGTCCGAAGACGAAGGTGAAGCCCAAAATAAAAGATCTGAAGATCTTAGAAGCTGGGAGAGAAGCCCCGAGCGGCTTCGAACTTGGGCCGAGCTTCAACAAGAACAGAAGGATTTTAGAGCTTCGAAGGGGAGGAAGAGAGTTAAACGCAAAGTTCTTAGAACTTCCGATGTTGGAACTAGTCGTTCCACCCCTAGCTCTCGGGACCGAAGAGGTCTCCGATTCTTTCTTGGTATAGATACCAATTTTTCATAATGTAATCTGTAAACACATTTATTTCAATAATGAATGCCGATTTAAAATTGTCTCCATATTACTAGCCCTCTTTGGGTATAAGCAACTTCGAACTGTATTCAAAGATGGTTATGCGCAAAGAAAAAACTTCGGAGTACAATTTTTTGGGGGTTCGGAGCCCCTCTGTCATTTAAAGATCTTTTGAAATCTTATAAAATGTCTTCGACCTTTGTAGTCAGAAGAATGGTTAGCTTGGTACCTTTGTTTATTTCATGAAAGAAATCAATTGAGATAACTTCCAGGACACTTTAGTGTCTTAAAAAATTTGTCACTTTGGACGCATATGAACAGACATTCGAAGCTCATGGCTTAAATGCTGTTTTGCTTTAGCCACCTTCGGCTGTTTTTTGCAGAAATCTACCAGCCGGAGCTTGGATTTCGCAGAAATTGTAGCCACCTTCGGCTATTTTTGCAGAAGTCTACCAGCCGGAGCTTGGACTTCGCAGAATTTGTAGCCAACTTGGGCTATTTTTGCAGAAGTCTACCAGCCGGAGCTTGGACTTCGCAGAATTTGGCCAACTTGGGCTCTTTTTTGCCGAAGTCTACCAGCCGGAGCTTGGACTTCGCAGAATTTGGCCACCTTCGGCTCTTTTTACGGATGTCTGCAAGCTGCAGCTTGGACTCCGCAGATTTTGGCCACCTTCGGCTCTTTTTACGGAAGTCTACCAGCCGAAGCTTGGACTCCGTAGAATGTGGTATTGGCTCTTTTACGGATGCCTACAAGGTATCAGCTTGGGCTCCGGATGGATTTCAGCCACCACACCGGAGGCTTCGACTTTATAGGTACGAAGTCCGGAAATACAGCCCAGCTTGATGACACTTCCCTCTCGATCGACTTCCGTCCCAGCGCGTCCGCTCGGGAAACTAGGAGTGTCAAGGGGAAGGCAAACCACAGGGTGTATGTTTTATTAATTTAGAGGTGATTACAAGCGGATTACAAGGAGCCCTTATGCGAAGTATCGCTTTAGGTGCTCCGCATGCCAAGTATGTGCTAACTCTTCACCTTCTAAATTAGCTAATTTGAATGAACCAGGGCGCCCTGAGCGGACAATTAGATATGGACCTTCCCATTTATTGCCTAACTTCCCTGGTGCTATAATGCTTCGTAGAACAAGATGACCCGGCCTTAACTCACTGAGCTTAACCTTCGGGTCATACCAAGTCTTCGTCTGTTGGTGATATTTTGATAAATTAGCTACGGCTCGAAGTCTTGTTTCTTCTGACAAATCTAACGAAGCTTGTCTTTCTTCTTCGATGTCTGGTTCGGTGCTGCGGAATGATCCCCCTTTGAGCTCCGTTGGAGTCATTGCTTCATCTCCGAATAGTAGTCTGAACGGAGTAAAACCTGTGGACCTTGTTTGCGTAGTCCGAATGGACCATAGAATCTTCGGAAGCTCTTCGGTCCACAGTCCTTTTGATAACCCTACTATTCTTCGATTTAGCCCTGATAAGATATTTCCATTGGCTCGCTCAACGGCTCCATTTGACTGAGGATGTCTCACTGCAGCAAAACATAATTGAATGCCTAGGTCTTCGCAAAACTTCCTGAAGGGTTCTGCGTCGAACTGTGTTCCATTATCAACTGTGAGATATCTAGGCACTCCGAACCGGCAAATAATGTTCTTCCAGAAGAATTTCTGTACATTATTCGAAGTGATAGCTGTTAAGGGCTCTGCTTCCACCCACTTAGAAAAATATTCGATAGCTACCACTGCGAACTTCAGATTTCCCTTTGCTAACGGAAAGGGACCAATTAGATCCATACCCCATCTGGCCATAGGCCATACCGGAGCAATGACTTGAAGAGCTGTTGGTGGGCGATGACTCCGTCGACCCATCCACTGGCATCCTTGACAAGTGCGGACCAAGCTCTTCGCATCAGCTGTTATTGTGGGCCAATAAAGCCCCTGGCGAAGTGTTTTTCCTGCCAGAGCTCTAGGGGCTAAATGACTTCCACAAAGGCCTTCGTGAATTTCTCGAAGAATTTCTTGGCCTTCGGCTTGAGATATACATCGGAGTAGAGGGGAACATACTCCGGCCTTGTATAATATACCGTTGATTAACTGATAGTTTCTTGCTCTGAGCTTTAATCTTGACAATTGGGGCTCTTCGGGCATATTTGTTCCCCCTTGCAAGAGTTCTATGATTGAATCTTTCCAATCTGCACTAGGAATGCAGAGAATCTCTGCAGAAGCAACTTGTGGCACCGAAGGTATATTGAGCTCCTCATAGAAAGCTTCGTCAGGCACATCCACAGCTCCGGCAGCAGCCTTCGCTAAAATGTCCGCTTGCACGTTTTCAGCTCTTGGTATACTCCGAATGGAAATACCCTTGAAATGTGCTTCGATCTTGCGAATTTCTTCCACGTATTTTGCAAGC
Source organism: Zizania palustris (assembly GCA_019279435.1). Classification (NCBI taxonomy): domain Eukaryota; kingdom Viridiplantae; phylum Streptophyta; class Magnoliopsida; order Poales; family Poaceae; genus Zizania; species Zizania palustris. The sequence continues at coordinate 97,805,177 of JAAALK010000079.1, read as the reverse complement.
TGTGGATGTCGGACTTGAAAACTTTTGTCTACGTGCCCTGCTACTATCTGAGAATCTGTTTTTATAATTATTCTTGTAGCCCCTAGAGCACGTGCTTTTCGGAGTCCCAATAATATTCCTTCGTACTCCGCTATATTATTGGTAGACTTAAAGTTGAGTCTTGCGGAGTACATTGCTCTTTGTCCTGATGGTGAAATCAATACTGCGCCAATGCCTGCTCCGGATGCTTGGAAAGCCCCATCGGAGTAAATAGTCCAAACTCCGTCATCTGATTTCTCCGGAGTCAACTTCGCAGGTGGAGTCCACTCTGCTACGAAGTCTGCTAGGACTTGAGATTTGATAGTTGTCCTTGCCAGGAAAGATATGCCGAAGGGTGCTAGTTCTACTGCCCACTTTCCAATTCTTCTAGTGGAATCTTTGCTTCGGAGCATATCTCCTAAAGGATACGAAGTTGGTACAATTACATTATGAGCCAAAAAATAATGTCTTAGCTTCCTCGAAGCCATTATCAGAGCATAAACGAACTTCTCAAATTCGGAGTATCTTGTCTTCGCTCCTGACAATGCTTCGGATACAAAATAGACAGGATTTTGGACCAACTTCCCATTGATATCAGCTTCTCTGACAAGGACTGCGCTGACAGCTGAGCCTGCGGCTGCAAGATACAGAAGTAGGGTTTCGTCCGCAACAGGCACCGTAAGTGTAGCAAGATTGCTGAGATAATCTTTAATATCTTCGAAGCTTTTCTGACACTCCGGTGTCCATGCAAAATCTTCGGACCCTTTCAAAGCTTTAAAGATTGGCAAACTCCTCTCCGCAGACCTTGATAAAAACCTGCTAAGTGCGGCCAGACGTCCAGTCAGCTTTTGCACTTGCTTTAAATTCTCCGGAGGAGCCATCTTCTGCAGCGCAGTTATTTGAGTAGGGCTAGCTTCAATTCCCCTGCTTGAAACTAAGTATCCTAACAACTTTCCAGCCTTAGCTCCGAATATACATTTTTCGGGGTTAAGGCGGATCCCACATGCCCGAAGGCTATTGAATGTTTCTGCTAAGTCTAGGCTATGTTGGTGCTTTAAAGCACTCTTTATTACAATATCATCCATATAGGCCTCCACATTGCGACCTAGTTGATGACCTAGAGCCTTAGCAACTAATCTTGAAAAAGTAGCCCCGGCATTTCATAGGCCGAAGGGCATTCTTACATAGCAGAAGACTCCCGAAGGAGTTACAAAGCTCGTCTTGATTTCATCTTCGCGCTTCAACCATATTTGATGATAACCGGAATACGCGTCGAGGAAGCTTAGTAACTCCGAACCTGCAGTGGAGTCAACTAGTTGATCAATTCGGGGCATGGGGTAGGGGTCATGTGGGCACGCTTTATTCAAAGATGTGAAATCAATGCACATGCGCCACTTTCCGGAGGACTTTTTCCTGACGAAGACTGGGTTGGCTAACCATTCTGTATGGGCCACTTCCCTGATAATCCCAGCCTTCAACAGCTTTTCAACTTCGTCCTTAGCTAGAGCAGCTCTCTCTGCGGACATCTTCCGGAGCCCTTGTCGAACAGGCCGGGCCTTCGGGTTTACAAGCAAACTATGCTCAATAATATCCCGATCGACTCCGGTGATATCTTCGTCAGACCAAGCGAAGACATCCAAATTTTCTTCTACGACCTTTTCCAAGGAAGTTGCAACTTCGGGAGGTAAATCTTTACCAAATTGAAAAGTGTATTCTTTACCATCTTTGACAATGACCTTCGTTGCAATCTCTCCTTCGGGACTTGGTCTTGGAAATGACTTCTTCGAAGCTTCGGAGGAGGCTGAAAAAATTTCTCCATTATCTTGGACACTGTTTACTTGCCTCGGATCAAGAGGAGGACCATGACCATATTCTGCCCTCCGAGCTATGGCTTGATCTCCGAAGATTGTCAGAACTCCTGATTGTGTGGGCATCTTCATGCACAAGTAGTTGTGATGCGCCACAGCTCCGAACTGATTCAACATGCCTCGCCCGAAGATGACATTATAAGCATACGGGGCATCCACCACATCAAAGATAACTTCTTCAGTTCGGGCTAGTAAACCTTCTCCGAAGGTTACTTCCAGGCCTATCTGGCCAAGCGCATCTAGCGGAGGTCCTGCAAAGCCTTGCAGAGGACGAGCCGCTGGGAGGAGATGCTTCCGGGAAATGCATAACTGATCGAAGGCTTGTACAAATATGATATCTGCCGAGCTACCTCCGTCAATTAGCACCCTTCGGACTTCTGTCCCTGCAATATCAGCAGTAATAACCAATGGATCTGCATGCGGGAACTTGATACCAGCTGCATCCTCCGCAGAGAAAGATATTGGAACATGAGACCACTCCGGCATTGCAGCTGCAGATGACGAAGTCCCAATGTGGCCTACTTCTCGAACGTACTCTCTTCGCTGTCTCTTGGACATGCTTCCGAGGGTACCTCCTCCGGAGATAGGGAGAACTACTCTCTTCCCTCTATCTTGCCCTTCTTCTTGCTTCGGAGGTGGCATAACATTGGCCACCGGAGGATGCCTTGCAGCATCAAAATTTTCTATCCGCGCCACAGCCTGGACCGGCTCCGAGCGCACTGCTGCTGCTGGACTTCGGTCGGTACTACCTCGACCCGAAGTTCTCTCCAAGTATTCTCCCCGAAGGGTAAGAATAGCCTTGCAGGTGTCAGTTGCATGGCTTCGATTCTCTCCATGAATACAGCAAAAAAGGTCTGGCCCTTGCCAGCCGTTTTCCCTGGCGGCCTCCAGCCACTGGACTTGTTTCCCGCAGACTGTGGAGCTCTTGGTGCAAACTTCTGTGGGGGTGCAATGTTTAAGACTTCAGAGCGAGGGTGCTTTTGCCCTCTTCTTCTATCATGTTGCACTTCGGAGACTGGTTCTTGCGGTTGAGCCGAAGTCTTCACCTCTGCTTTAACTTCTGTCAACACTGTCGAAGTAGCAGTAGTCCTCCGAAGCCAACCTTCTTCCGACTTCGAGTACTCCTCGAAGTACGACATCAACTGTGATACTGTGGTGATGCTCTTCCGATGCAATTTATCTAGAAGGCCTTTATGACTGACGCCTTCCCGAGCCGCGTCAACCACTGAAGATGTAGACAGCCCCCGGATTTGCGACTTCGTGTGAGCGAAGCGCTTGAAGTACTGTCTCAATGTTTCTCCGGGGAGCTGCTTCACTTGGAAAAGGCTTCCTGTCGACATGGGAGGCACGAAGGTGCCTTGAAAGTTACTTATGAACTTCTTCTTCAACTGTGACCATGAAGTGATTGATCCTGGTTTTAAAGACCAGAACCATCTCAACGCCACTCCTTGAAGGGCTAACGGGAAGCACTTTGCCATAGTTTATCTGTCTCCGCCACTAGCCTCGATTGCTAGAGCATAAGAACGCGCAAACTCACTGGGATCTTCGTCTCCGGCATACTTGCAAAGCTTCGAAGCTTTGAACTTCGGATCGAAGCGAACCTTCTGAAGCTCGGGATGCAACGGAGATTCATTGTCGTAAGAGGCGTTCTCCGGGGCTTCGGGATAATCAAGATCGTCGTCTTCGTGCACTTCGGGGATAGCTGGGGTGGCTTGAGGACGAAGCCTGTTCGCAGCCTCTTGCCGCCACCTTGCTACCTCGGCTTGAAGATTGGCCATTTGAGTGGCCATGTCTCCAAGGCTATCTTCATCTCCTCCGGAAGGACCTTCCGGGTCTTGAGAGCTGGTATGATCAGTTCGAATCGGAATGGAGGGTGGCAGAGTGGCTCCGGGCGGTCGAAGTGTGGAAGGGGTTGGCGGAGAGGTTTCGTATCCTCGAGGGATAGAAGCCCCTTGCGGAGTTTGAGGTGGAGGGATAGTCGAAGACCCTCCGACTTCGACTGTGTCGAAGGGTATCTCTCCGGAGATCCGAGAGGACCTCCGAGTGGGATTGCGAGGTGCGCTCCGCTTAGGAGGCATGATGTAAGAAGTTGGTAGAGAACGAAGTTTTTTGGACTAGGTTCCCCACGGACGGCGCCAACTGTTGGCGTAAAAGATTACGCTAACAGGTTTCTGTAGAAAAGAAACTAACAAACGAAGTGTTTGCGAAGCAAACTGTTCTAAGCCTCCGAAAGGATAATAGCTTAGAATAGTTCGAAAGTGTGTATTGATTCACTTGTAATCGGTCCCCATTACAGGATGAAATGGGGGGTATTTATAGGCCTAAACATTAAGGAAAAGACCTATTTACCCCTCTATTACAACCGACATTAAGGAAACTATTCGGTTTCCTTAATAGGGCTAAAATGGTAAAAGACTAATCTAATAGGATAGAAGATAAGTCTTCCATCTTAGCTGGCAGAAAAGATCCTGAAGGGCTTTGGTTCGAAGACATACTTCGAACCAGTGCCTGTCTTCGGGCTTCGAACCAGGTTCCGAGCATCTTCGAAGAAGGTCTTCGAACAATCTTCGAACTAGTTGGCTGTCTTCATGCTGCTTTAGCAATAACCCCGAAGATAAGATATTTTCCCCCAACACGAATCAAAGGGTTGATCGGAAGGTTCGACGGCAAGCGTTCAAGTTTTTTTTCTCAACGATGTGTTGTATCGCCGAACTATCGATGGAGTACTTTTGAAGTGTTTGGACTCCGATCAAGCTAGAGTTGCTGCAGGAGAAGGTCATGAAGGGCTTTGTGGTACCCACCAGTCGGCCCCGAAAATGAGTTGGATGCTCAAAAGGGCTGGTTTTTATTGGTCGACTATGACTGAAGACTGTTTTAGATACTATAGAGGGTGTGAAGCTTGTCAAAAGTTTGGCAATATTCAGCTAGCACCTGCGTCGATGCTTAATTCTATTATCAAACCATGGCCGTTCTGAGGTTTGATTTTAGACTTCATCGGCCAAATTCATCCTCCATCTTCAAAAGGGCACCAGTTCGTATTGATGGCAACATATTACTTCACCAAATGGACCAAGGCCGTGCCGCTCAAGAACATGACTCACAACGAGGTAATTGATTTCATCTTAAAACACATTATACACAGATTCGGCATTCCCCAAACTCTCACTACGGACCAAGGTACTTCGTTTGTTGATAAAGAGGTGAGGGACTTTGCTGAATACTATGGGATCAAATTGATAAATTCTTCCCCATATTATGCTCAGGCCAATGGTCAGGCCAAGTCTAGTAAAAAAACTCTGATTAAACTAATCAAGAAAAAGATTGAATAGTTTCCAAAAAGGTGGCATGAGGTACTTTCCAAAGATCTATGGGCTAGTAGAGTTGCAAGGCATGGTTCCACTAAGGTCAGTCCATATGAGTTAGGATATGGACAAGAAGTCGTTCTACTGGTAGAGGTGGATCTTGGCTCACTTAGATTTCTTAAGCAAAATGGCTTATCAGTCGATGAATATGGGACACTTCTAAAGGATAATTTAGAAGAAGTGATCGATAAGAGGTTGAAGGCTCTGGAGGCAATACAGAAAGATAAAAGAAGAGTAGCTAGGGCCTACAACAAGAAGGTCAAGGCAAAATCATTTCAAATCAACGACTTGGTGTGGAAGACGATTTTACCATTAGGCACTAAGAGCTCAAAATTTGGTAAATGGTCACCTAGTTGGGAAGGACCTTTAAGGTAGTCGAAATCGCTCCGCGCAATGCATATGTTCTAGAGTCTTTATAAGGAGAGCGATTTTGAAGGGCTTTGAATGGTAGATATTTGAAAAAGTATTTCCCAAGTGTGTGGCAAGATGCTTGAAGTGTTAAAAGGCCGATATTAAAAGTATCACCCAAGGCCCGTCATGATTTTAGCTCACTAAGTTTGCTAAAAGGCAGGGGGAATGTGTTTATATCAAAAATGGCATTAATTGTCAAACTAGGCAAATACTAAAAAATGGTATTTTTGACCGAAAATGTGTCAAACCTGGCAAAGGGCGGTCCGACCGGATATGGTAGGCCGGTCCAACCGGCCAGGTCCAGTCAGACCGGACCCATGGGCTCGGTCAGACAGGCCAGGGTTTAGAATATGGATCTGAGGAGGATTTGAGCTATTTTTACCAAAATCTTATCCTAACAGAGTTTTGGTCGCATCTTACTCTATCTCTAGCTAGGGATAACCAGCCCACCCCCCTATAAATATTAGGGGCAAGGCCGATTCAAGCCTCTCTCTCCAATCCGAAAAATCCAAAGCCGTAGCTTTGAATCGTGTTTATTTCCTTTACTTTCCGCATCTTCGTGGGTTTTCTTTGAAGCCCTCTATCTGCCGCGTCCGTAATCACGGTAACCCTTGCTGGTTTGCTTGTGAACCTCCCGTTAATCCACGTAACAGATTGCTATCCCTTTTTATCGGTTTTTATAGCCCTACTCAGTAATTCGGCCCTCTGGCCGAATTTTGTTTGATCTCTTATTGTCTTTGCAGAATAATTGTCTCTCTGAACGCCTCTGCAAAATTTGGAGGCGATTGGATCTTGTTTGCTAGGCCATCCGAATTTTAACAGATCAGATCTGTCGTCGCTGGTCTGACCGGTGGCGTAGAGCCGGTCTGACCGGAGCCCCTTCGTCAGGCTATTTTCGGCCACAGCCGATCAGACCGAAGGTGCCCCACTAGTTCGACCGGGATCCTCCACGCCGCGCCGAAGCCTTTCGCCAAAGACTCATTCACCGCAGTTTTGCGCGCTGGAGCCTGCGCGCTTTGAAGCCAGCCTTGCCGGTTCGACCAGTAGTACTTCGTCGGTCCGATCGGAACCCTCCGCACCACGCCAGAGCCTACCTCGCAGCTACCTTTGGGACGCGCTCCCAAAGCCCCTCTGCATGTCTGGTCTGACCGAGGTCATACCTCCGGTCCGACCGGGTTTAAGGTCGAAGGTGCCCTAGGGACCCTTCAGACAATCTTCGTTGTAACTCCGAATTGGCCTTCAAATTGACCGATATCATGTATTTTAATCATTTTGCTACTGTTTACATTGTTACTAGTACTTTTCGGCCAATTGGATTGAAATATAGATTATTTATCTCATTGTCTGGCGACTCCAAATCCCTTGTCACTATCCAGGGTAGTCGGAACACGGTGTCGGTATCGTTGCGATACTTTTGGACGTCGAACCAGCCGAAGTGCGTGGGCGCATTTCTACGTCAACATGATCCTCACCCACTGCTGCATCTCGGCCACCGCTCCAATCGAGCACTTCGTCACCGGAACCCCATCGCCGTCAAGGACCCGTGGCTCCACCGCCGCCCCCACCCGTCGCCAGCCTCGTCCAGTCGACCTCGACCCTCGCCGATGGTACCCTCGTGATCCCCTTGTTATCCCGATCCCATTTTTAGCGTTAGTGCGCCATCCCGACCATCGCCATCGACTCTAGGGCCATCGTCTTTATCGACCATCATTGGAGAAGATGACTGGCGTGGGTAAAATCCCCGTGCCGTGTCGGATCTCACCACGACCGCACGATCTTGATCAGACAGCAGGGATTAAATCACATCTGAGGTTTAATCTTGGCCTCCTGATCTTGACAAATGGGTATCGTTTAATCTCAGCCATCCATCGCTATTTAAAATCCCAACGAGATCTAGGCCATAGATCAATATTGGTTCGAAACATTTTAATTTCAACCATTGATCTTCACTTAATAATCCCGCGTGTCCTGTAACCGCTAGATCTGGATCCAACGGCTCAGAACAACCTAGTCCATAGCACAGTACTCGGGTGCACGGTGGACTCGGTTTACCATGGACAAAAGCCTAAATTAGAATTTAAAATAAATAGCAAAAATTGATTCAAACTTTAGAAATTCATATCTTGCTCAAATTAACTCCAAATTTGACCATTCAAATTTTAGAAGGTTTATCTTTTTATTCTCTTCATGTTCATCCAATAAAATGTACATGTTTACACTAGACAATTTATATTATTTAATTGGGATTAAAATAAAATTGAAGAAATCATTTTATAACTTCAAAAATCAATAACTCCTTTGAATTAACTCTAAAAATTACCTTTTTAATTTCAGAAGCTTTATCTTTTTATTCACTTCAACTTTACCCAATAAAAATTATATGCTTGTATTGTGATTTTATATTGTTTCAATTGCTTGTTATTCCTCGTTTTGCGTAACTAGAAGGTTACGACGTTGTTGAGGAGGAGGACTTGCCCGATGTTTCCCCTTCCTCCTTTGCTGAACAAGGCAAGTCACCAACCCCATTTTGACCATATTGAACACAATTTTTAATTAAATATCGCTAAAACTCATAGGTTATATTCGTATTAGTCAAATGAGTAACCCTACATTATATTTATCAGATCCCCGACCTTGATGTGCAAACCCAAGCCATTCTATCGAGCTTGAATTCCTTGTCACAAGTATACTTATTAATAATTGAAGTGTCTAATATATCGACACAACTGCTATAGGCTTAAAAACAAGTCGTAGGTACTTGGATTCTAATATACGCTAACAGGTTTCTGAAAGTTAGAAACTAACAAACGAAGTGTTTGCGAAGTAAACTATTTCAAGCCTCCGAAAGGATAATAGCTCAAAATAGTTCGAAGATGTATATTGAATAACTTGTATTCGGTCCCGATTACATGGTAAAACGGGGGGTATTTATAGGCCCAAACATTAAGGAAAAGACCCTTTTACCCCTCTATTACAACCGACATAGTGGAAACTATTCGGTACCCTTAATAGGGCTAAAATGGTAAAAGACTAATCTAATGAGAAAGAAGATAAGTCTTCCATCCTAGCTGGCAAGGAAGCTCTCGGAAGAGTCCTAGTTCGAAGATATACTCCGAACTAGAGTTCGCCTCCATACTTCGAACTTGATGCACTGTATTCCCGGAGTTATATGCTGGAAGCCTTTGATTCAATCACCTGCCTTTGTCCTGTTACAACAATGGCTCTGAGGATGAAATATTTTCCCCAACAATCACCAGTTGGGACAGGATCATGATTGTGAGGAAACAAGTTAAGTTGCATGATTTATATGTTAGATTTAATTTATATATATTTGAACCTTAGATGCTACAGCATGAGATACGTTCATTTTCAATTTTAGAAATACTTTCTTGAATCAATAAAGAGATGCATGTATATGGAACTCTTGTATTATCTTGGAAGTTGATTGGGGACCAATAGACGTTGAGTCGAGGATGACTCCAAATCGAAAAGGGGAGGATGATGAGGCCATCCCTACCAATGATTGTAGGACCGAAAGTAGCGACCAGAGGGGGGTGAATGGGCGCCTAAAAATTCTTTCGAATCAATGGCCTGCTCCCAATACCCAACACACCTCAAAAGACAAAGCAACAAAGTGTGAACAGATTGCCTAAGTCTAAAGGTATGTAGTCTAGAAGCAACTGATGTTAAACAGAGAAACACCAATACCGTGCTAATAGACAGATAACCAGAATACACAAGACATGGCAAGACAAACTTCTCAGTACAGCAATCTGAGTGCACAAAGAGTGGGAAGAGAAGTTACTGTTTCAAATCTGTCTCCTGTTCAAAACTTGGCGAAGCCTGCTTCGTTGGTCGAAGCCTGCTTCACAGTGTCGAAGCCTGCTTCGCAGTGTCGAAGCCTGCTTCGAAGTTTCTTGTTGAAGTAGAATGAAGTCTATCGTAGACATGCCGAAGGTTTGTTTGGTCTAGCCTAGATCGAATGTGGCAAAGAGCGAAGTATGCTTCGAAGCAAAGTATGACAGTGTCGAAGCCTGCTTCGGACAACGCACTTCGAAGCTTAACCTTCGAACAAAAAACTTCGAACACAATGCTCAGAAAGGCAACCTTTGAAAGATAAGCGAAGCCAAACACGCAACAGCAAGACCAACTCGAAGTTCACACGGTTACCTTCGAAGCTAGTAATATCGAGGTATTACCTTCGAACCACAGACTAGCTTTGAACCGAAGTATGCTGGTGTTGACACACAAGAAGTCGAAGCCTACAACCACACTTCGAGAAAACAAACTTCGAACTCACACACTGAGACCTTCGGAATAGATAGCTGCACACTCCGAGCGAGGTCTATCAGAGAGACATGCTCCGAAGCCAACTTCTAAGCCTGTCGAAGTATTGACTTCGAAGAACTCGAGTCGAAGTATACCTTCGCAAAGACGGTCAAAGTATGACAAGCTAATCAACACTAAGCACAAAAACTACTTCGGAGCTAAGATCACAGCACAGAAAACAAGGTCGAAATTTAAGCGAAGCCTTTGAAGATATCAGATCGGAGCCTGCCTCATGAAGCTGAGGGACCTCGAACAGAGAAGGGACTTTGCCAGAATAGAGCCAGAAAAGGCACTTGGCCCTGTCTATTCGATCAAAAAGCAACACAGTAAAAGCAAGGCTAGAGTACTAGTGTACTGTTGCTACAGTATAGTAGTACTACCTGCAACCAGCATGAACTAGTACTACTTCCATGAAGAACAGTAGCACCGAGGCACAAATGCTCAGGAAAAATAGCTATGCACGTGAAACAAAGCCAGGAGAACTGCTACAGATTTGCTGCACACTACTAGAGAACGGAAGCTTACTGCATCATGAAGAACCGAAATAAATGCAAGACACAAATGTTGAGAGCAGAAGCCTGGTGGCGCACAAGAGAGAGAACGTGCAGGAGACAAAAATGACCTAATAGAGTAGGAAATGATTTCAGCCAAAAAGGGTAGTGCAACCCTAGGGATTGGGGCCCTATTTATAGGTTGCCCAAAGACCTAAAATATTCCACCAGCCCCTTAGGGTTTTTACAGACGCTAAAATAAAGGAAATGACTCAACTGTCCTTAGGAATTTTTACAGACTCGACTGACTGACTATGGGCCTAGAGATACAGATGACTTATCCAGAAGCTAAGCTTTCGTAGCGACTACGGCTTCTCTTCTGGACAGTCCGATACAAGATCAATGGTTGTCAGTTTTGCGCCGAAACTGAAAAAGCCTCCACCGGCTTTGCACCAGGTACCCGGATTGGCCGGCCCGACTCCGTAGCTCTCTCAGCCTGGCAATCGCTCACCGCCCGTGTACCTGAGTCAATCCTGGTCAACAGACCAATGGGTCTTCTACTGCTTCTGGCCCATGTACCCGGATTGGGCCAGCCCGACTTCGCGACCCCTCTGCCCGACAGTTGCTCGCTGCCCGTGTATCTGAGTCACACGCGGCCCATGAAACAACAGATCTCCTTTCTTCTTCTATCCTCTTGACTATCGTTGACAATGACTCATCACCTTTAGAGCCATGAGGCCCACGCTATTCAGCATGGCTCCTCAATCTCCCCCTTGATGAGTGCATTGTCAACACTTCATTTCTTCAGCTCTTCAGTGCCTGCGAACAACTGTGGAAACACGAAAACAAAACACAAGAAAACAAAGAAGAAGAAAAATAAAGTAAAAGTTTAACCTTAATGACCAAAAGCCGAACAAAAGCAAGAAGCGGTCATTATGGTTAACCAAAGGTAAAATCTCACAACGAGTGCGATCTCAGAATCATCAACAAGGATAGCAAAAGAGTAAACGGGACAAAAACTCCCCCTTAAACTCACATTCCAAGATTTCTCCCCCTTGTTGACAAGTGAACTCATCAAGCACTCAAAAGAGACACGGACTCCCTCTGAAATGCAACTCCCCCTCAAAATATGCAATGAATGCAACTGGGGTGCATGTGGAGTGTAGAAAGCATGCTTCTCAGATATGATTGACTGCAATTACAACATCTAACAAGTATAGCAAAAGACATACTGTCTAAGACACATATCATGATCAATGCAACAGATGACATCTAAAGAAAGTCATTAGCACGCATTTTCAATTTTTTGCAAACAAAAGCATCACCACATTTTCCAGTTAATAGGCAAGGTAAAGCATGAGATGTAGAAGCTAACTGATATTTACCAGGATAAGCATTATCCAAAACAAAGTGCTTCAGCAAAACTTGTTATCATTTCATTTATCAGGCTTTTTCTCTTTCCTTTTTCATTTTTGCCAGGGGTTATTTGCATGTTAAACCTTATGCTGACCGACCAAGTCAAGCCTAGGCCAGAATTGGACCATCAGAAGCTTAAGACGTTTGGTCTTGGCATACACTACACTGTCCTAGTTCATACCAAAGTGCTATCGTACGTAGTCCAGAAAAATGTAATGCGACAAAGCAAACCCACCTGGATCTTTTCAAGTTATGCATAAAAAGGCTTGGAATTTTCATGTTTCTTAATTTTTCATCATTTTTAAAGCACATTTCCATGTTTTAAATCAGAAAGATGTCCAAGTTGCTTGTTTGCATCTAAGTCAGGAAACTAGCTACAAGGCATATAACAGATAGCAAGAACATTTAGCCTATGCATGCTGGTTACCAGAAGCAATGGTGATCATTTTTTCAAGTTTAAACATAAAAGCCATGCTTATGACAGATATCAGACATATCAAGTGAACTGAATCAGAGCATGATCATTGACAAGTATTCAAAAGCATGTACCAGCTAGAATAAGTAAAGCAGTTCAATCATATAACAGAAGCAGCTCTAAGGTGTGATATGTGAATATGCAAGATATGAACACACACAAAAAGACTCAAGAAAAGAGTAAAGAAGAAAGAAAACTGACGCAAAATATCCTAGAAAGGATACACAACACCCAAATCCCCTCGTAAATGCTCAAAGGTAGACTGATCTTGGGGTTTGGTGAAAATGTCAGACAACTAATGATGGGTATCAACATGAACAAGGTCAATGACACCTTTCTCATATTGATCCCGCAGAAAATGAAAGCGCACATCGATATGTTTGGTTTTTGAATGGAGACAAGGGTTTTTCCCTACACTAATAGCACTTGTGCTGTCGCAAAACAATGGGACCCTGGTAGGAAAGAACAACCCAAAATCTCGCAATGTGGAAATCATCCAAACTAACTGTGAGCAACAGCTAGCAGCAGCTACATACTCAGCCTCAGTGGTCGAAATAGCAACTCTAGATTGCTTTCAAGAAGACCAAGAAACAAGAGAAGAACCGAGAAACTGGCAAGTACCGGAAGTCGACTTGCGATCCAATCGGCACCCACCAAAATCGGCGTCCAAAAAGCCAGATAAATCAAGAGATGATGATGCTGAATAGTAAAGACAGAGATCAGGAGCATAAGTGAGATACTTGAAAATGCGCTTGACAGCCTGCCGATGAGACGCGCGTGGTGAACACTGAAAACGCGCGCAAAGTCCCACGACGAACTGAATGTCTGGCCTTGTCGCCGTTAAGTACAATAGCGAACCAATCATCCCTCGAAACTCTCTCTCGTTGACCTTGACGCCGCTCTCGTCCTTGTCCAGGACCCCAGACGTATCCATTGGGGTCATCTGAGGCTTCAGCTCTCCACCAAAGTCGAATTTCTTAAGCATATCGCGAGTGTACTTACCTTGGTGGATGAAAGTGTCGTCCTTGGTCTGCTTGATCTAGAGTCGTAGGAAATACTTGAGCTCACCCATGAGGCTCATCTCAAACTCACTGTGCATCTGCTCAGAAAACTTGGACACAAGAGAATCAGTAGTACCGCCAAAGATAATATCGTCCACATAAATCTGAGCAACCAAGAAATTAGAATCAATTCTGAGCAAAAAGAGAGTTTTATCCACCGAACCCATCACAAATACCTTCCCCAACAAAAATTGCTTCAACCGGTCATACCAAGCCCTGGGGGCTTGCTTCAACCCGTATAAAGCCTTGTGCAGTTTAAAAACATGTCGAGGAAACTTAGGGTTCTCAAAACCGGGGGGCTGCCTAACATAAACTTCCTCCTCTATGAACCCATTCAGAAAAGCACTCTTAACGTCCATTTGAAAAAGCTTAAAACCCTTCGAAGCGGCAAAAGCTAAGAGAATGCGAATGGACTCAAGATGGGCAACAGGGGCGAAAGTTTCTACAAAATCAATACCCTCCTTCTGGCAAAAACCCTGGGCAACTAATCGAGCCTTGTTGCGCACCACAACCCCATCTTCACCTTGCTTGTTCTTGAACACCCACTTGGTGCCTATGGGGTTGCATTCTAGTGGTGGCTCAACTAGTGTCCAAACCCGATTGCGAAAAAAGTTTTCAAGCTCTTCTTGCATAGCATTGATCCAATTTGAATCAGAAAGAGCATGAGAAACATCTCTAGGCTCAAAAGATGCAACAAAAGTAGATTCGGAAAACACAGCAAGAGAGTTACCAGACGAACGCAAAGTTCTCTCAGTCAAATCACCGATGATGAGCTCTAAGGGGTGATCATGCTGAACTGCTCGGGTTCCCTGGTGATCTGAAGTCACCTCACCAGAGTCAGCAGCTGGCACCTCTGGACTCGACTGAGGGGGCTCGATCGAAGTGGAAGAAGTGATCAGAGGTCCGCCCTCATCCTATGTCAAAGTCTCAGAAGGTGTGGGCTCTACCGGGGGTGCAGAAGGCCCACCCACATCAGCAGCTGGAGTATCCTCATCTTCCTCGAAGATGGACTCTCCGAGCTCATCATCCACAGAAAGCTCAAAAGAAGGAGTTAAAGAAGGCAAGGACTTGTCAAATGAAACTTCGCAAGTCTCGACAAGCTGCTCGGAGTCGAGGTTCCAAACACGGAAGCCTCGAGAATGCAAAGTGTAACCAAGAAAAACACCGTCCCAACAACGAGACTCAAACTTATCCAAATGCCCTCCCTTCTTGAGCACAAAGTACTTGCAGCCAATCGCTCGCAAGTGGCTCACCTTGGGATGTCTGCCAAACCGCAACTCATACGAAGTATTACCTAAGTAAGCTCGAAGAAAAATGCGGTTGGCCAGATAGCAAGCTGTGTTCATGGCTTCAGCCCAAAAACGCCTAGGAGTCCTGTGCTCATCGAGCATCATCCTGGCCATCTCGACTAGCGTGCGGTTCTTTTGTTCCACAACGCCATTCTGTGGGGGAGTATAAGGAGAAGAAAACTGATGGTCAAGACCCTGATCACTACAGAAGCTGACGAACTGAGAGTTCTTGAACTCAGAGCCGTTGTCGGAGCGAATTTCTCGCATTCGACCATTGTTCTCATTCTTCAGCTTCAAGATCAAGTCATGAACAAACTGAAAAGTTTCATCCTTAGACTCCAAAAAGAAAACCCACGAAAATTGAGAAAAATCGTCAACAATGACAAGCGCGTACCACTTCCCACCGACTGAACGTACCCGAGCTGGACCAACAGTGTCCAAATGTAAAAGCTCGCCTGGATACGAAGTCATCACTTGAGTCACAGGTGAGTGAGAAGCGGCAACCATTTTCCCATGACGATAGGGATGTCAAACTAGATCCTTCTCCATCTTAAGCTTGGGCAATCCTCGGATGAGGTACATAGAGCTTAACCTGACTAGCAGATCAAAACTCAAATGACCTAACCTCCTATGCCACTTCTAGATCTCAGAAGAAGATCCAGCAATCAAACAACGAGAAGGGCCAAAAGAACTAGAGAAGTCAATTCGAAAAACTTTACTGAATGGTAAAATCTGGCAAATCAAAGACCCTCTAGAATCAATCACAGAAGAGTTACCCTTCTTAAAACGCACTTCCAAACCATCCTCAAGAAGTTGTGAAACAGAAATCAAATTGAAGTTCAAATTCTTAACCAAGGCAACATTCTTCAAAGAGAAATGATCTGAAATGCGAATTGAGCCAATGCCACTTACTTTCCCTTGACCACTGTTCCCGAATGTGATGTACTCTTTGGAGCTCGGGGGAGTGAGACTGGAGAACCATCTGCGATGTCCCATCATGTGGCGGGAACATCCTGAGTCCATGATCCAAACGTACTCCAGTCCCTGGTCCTGCACAATCAGTGGTCATAAGGAGGAGCAAATGGTCCGACACCAGGTTTAGCAAAAGAGCTAAACCAATGTCGAGCCATATGCTCAAAAGACGGAAAGCGAAAACCATCAAAAGAATGTGGACGAAAGCCCGACTCAAAGCGCGGTCCATGGTTCTGCCTAACACTTCGCCCACGAGGTCCAGGACCGTAGCCAACACTGCCTGGAGCTCTGCCGGAACGAACACCACTATCTGGAGCACGGGCTTGAAAACCGTCTCCCCTACCACCACCTACACGACGCGGCCTGGCCTCCAGCCTCTCCTCGCATCGAGGAACCCGCAGTCTACCACACTGCTGGCAGAACTACTCCTGATCACCATGAGCTCTCTCTGCTCTCTCAACCCGCTTCCTTCTGAAGCAAAACTCTGCAAGATGCCCGTCTCTCTGACAAAACTCACAATGGTAGGTGGGCTTCTTGAGATTTTGTTGAAGCTTTGTATTCTTGGGCTTAGTGGTGTTAGGTGTAGTCTTTTTGGGTTGAGAGGGTCCAGGAAGAGAGTCAAGAGAGGTGCGGAGGTGTTTGGGCTTTGGAACCTAGATGGGCTTTTTGGGTGGAGCTTTGGGTTGTTCATGGATCACTCCATCCTTGGGCTGACTAGCTAGGGAAGACTCAGTGGAGTGAGTCTTGGGGTATCTCTGCTCAGGAGTCATCTTACTCCACTCCACTGCCCGACTAATGGCACTCTCAAAGTCAACCTTGGTGTAGGTGTAACCTACCCCAAACCCATCCTACCTCTTGAACTGCTGGATCATCATGCCGAGCTGTGGCTCTCTGGCACTGGTCCAACTTAGGATAGAACGGAGATAGAAGTTCTCATTCTGAGAATCAGCTAGCTCCTCTCTCAAGTAAGCTAGAACCTCCACCTGAGACAAACAGGTCTCACACTCGCTATCTACCTGGACAGACTTCTCGGCTTTCAGCTTGATCAACTCAAGTCTAAGAGACAGGCAGTTCTCACAGACAGTGGGTGGAACTAACAATGTCTCAAGCTCTAGCCTAGTCTGTGCATGTTCAGCTCTCACTCTCTCCAAATCCCCCAAATGCTCATTGCCCTTGGCTTTCAGCTCAGCTAAAACAGCTAGATGAGATGGGCAATCAACACAGGGTGCGATGATAGTGGCTTGAGCATCTTTCAGCTCCAGCTGAGCGCTTTCAAGCTCAGTGGCCAAAGTGTCCCTCTCATCAACCCTTTCTGTGTACCTGGACTTCAGAGTAGACAGGTCACACAAAAGCTCCTCACACTTCGGGCACTCACTGCTATCACCCAAGCAAGGGGAAGAAGATAGACTCTCAATTCTGCCGTTGGCCACAGCAAGCTCACTCTCTAACTCGTCTATCCTTTTCTTAGCCCCCCTAAGCAGTTTCTCCCGATATTTCAACTCCTGACGATTGCTTTCAAGTAAATCAACGATTTCGCATTCATAAGATGATACCTTTTTGTTGTCGTCGTCGTCGGAGTCATCAGAGTAGCTCTTCTCTTCCTTATCCCCAAGAGCCATTGAGCAAAAGCTCTTGCGGGATCTTCGGCGCTGATGTGAGCGGCTCTTCGGTCTGTCCCCTTCCTGATGACGATCTCTTCATCGCTTGAGCTTGATGAAGAGGAAGAAGACGTGGACTGCTTGGAGTAGCTCTTCTCCATCTCGGCGAAGAAGGCCTTGTCGTGCTTCTTGTTCTCTCGCCGGTAGTCCTTCAGGGCCTTCTGGAAGAATCTGGTCTTCGGCTTGCCCTTGTTGAAGGAAGAGCTCTCGTGCTTGCTGGAGTCGTGGAAGCCACCATCGGTGCCCTTCCTGTGACCATTGCGCTTGGGGCAGTCGGCGATGAAATGTCCTGAATCACCACACTCAAAGCACCTGGATTTCGTGCCATGTCTTTTGAACATCCTCTTATCATAGACACGACCCACCCAATTGTTAAAAAGACACAGGTCATCATCTCCCAAAGACTCAAGTTGATCCTCAATGATAGACATCAAGGAGAAACCAGCACAACTCACAGCAGAGGGATCAACAGAAGGTGTAGCAAGGGCCAGGCATTTTGATCCAGAGCCAGTGAGATTTGATCTCAGCTGGATATCAACCTCAGTGGCTTTCAGCTTGCTAAACAACTCAGAAATGGTCAAGGTATCATAAGAAGTGCTCTCAACAATAGAGGATACCTTGATCTCCCAGATCTATGGGTCCAAGGTATGGAGAACCTTGAGCGCCTGCTCGTGATCTGAGACTAACTGAGCACCCTCAGCCTTGTTGTCCCGAAGCTTGTTTATGATCGATTGAAAATGACCAAACAAAGCTTTAACAGATTCACTCGGCTTTTGTGTGAAGTTCTCGTACTCACGCCGGTAGGTCTGATAGAGCCGAGCCTTGACTTGGGCTGTTCCCTCATGGTGTGCCTTGATGGTAGCCCATATGTTCACAGCTTTACTATTGCTCAAATGCTAGGCAATGATACCAGGAGTACCATGCTCAGCAACTGGCAATATGACAAACGTATCGTGAACGCAAATGTCCCATATGTCCGAGCCTTGGCTCATAAGATAGGCTCGCATGCGAGTCTTCCAATAGTTATAGCCAAAGGATTCCAGAGACGGGACCTTGCCATGAGAAGTCATGATCACTACTGGGTTTAGAACCGGTTAAGGTATGGAAAAACGCTAACCTCGCTCTGATACCACTTGTACGACCGAAAGTAGCGACCAGAGGGGGGGGTGAATGGGCGCCTAAAAATTCTTTCGAATCAATGGCCTGCTCCCAATACCCAACGCACCTCAAAATACTAAGCAACAAAGTGTGAACAGATTGCCTATGTCTAAAGGTATCTAGCCTAGAAGCAACTGATGTTAAACAGAGAAACACCAATATAGTGCTAATAGACAGATAACCAGAATACACAAGACATGGCAAGACAAACTTCTCAGTACAGCAATCTGAGTGCACAAAGAGTGGGAAGAGAAGTTACTGTTTCAAATCTGTCTCCTGTTCAAAACTTGGTGAAGCCTGCTTCGCTGGTCGAAGCCTGCTTCACAGTGTCGAAGCCTGCTTCGCAGTGTCGAAACCTACTTCAAAGTTGCTTGTTGAAGTAGAACGAAGTCTATCGTAGACGTGTCGAAGGTTTGTTTGGTCTATCCTAGTTCGAATGTGGCAAAGAGCGAAGTATGCTTCGAAGCAAAGTATGACAGTGTCAAAGCCTGCTTCGGACAACGCACTTCAAAGCGTAACCTTTGAACAGAAAATTTCGAACACAATGCTCAGAAAGACAACCTTCGAAAGATAAGCGAAGCCAAACATGCAGCAGCAAGACCAACTCGAAGTTCACACGGTTACCATCGAAGCTATTAATATCGAGATATTACCTTCGAACCACAGACTAGCTTTGAACCGAAGTATGCTGGTGTTGACAGACAAGAAGTCGAAGCCTACAACCACACTTCGAGAAAACAAACTTCGAACTCACACACTGAGACCTTCGGAATTGACAGCTGCACACTCCGAGCGAGGTTTATTAGAGAGATATGCTACGAAGCCAGCTTCGAAGCCTGTCGAAGTATTGACTTCGAAGAACTCGAGTCGAAGTATACCTTCGCAAAGACCGTCGAAGTATGACAAGCTAATCAACACTAAGCACAAAACATACTTCGGAGCTAAGATCACAGTACACAAAACAAGGTCAATGTTTAAGCAAAGCCTTTGAAGATATCAGATCGGAGCTTGCCTCACGAAGTTGAGGGACCTCGAACAGAGAAGGGACTTTGCCAGAAAACAGTTAGAAAAGGCACTTGGCCCTGTCTATTCGATCAAAAAGCAATACAGTAAAAGCAAGGCTAGAGTACTAGTGTTCTGTTGCTACAGTGTAGTAGTACTACTTGCAACCAGCATGAACTAGTACTACTTCCATGAAGAACAGTAGCAACCGAGGCACAAATGCTCAGGAAAAATAGCTATGCACGTGAAACGAAGCCAGGAGAACTGCTACAGATTTGCTGCACACTACCAGAGAATGGAAGCTTACTGCATCATGAAGAAACGAAATAAATGCAAGACACAAATGTTGAGAGCAGAAGTATGGCGGCGCACAAGAGAGAGAACGTGCAGGAGACAAAAATGACTCAATAGAGTAGGAAATGATTTCAGCCAAAAAGGGTAGTGCAACCCTAGGGATTGGGGCCCTATTTATAGGCTGCCCAAAGACCTAGAATATTCCACCATCCCCTTAGGGTTTTTACAGACGCTAAAATAAAGGAAATGACTCAACTACCCTTAGGAATTTTTACAGACTCGACTGACTGACTGTGGGCCTAGAGATACAGATGACTTATCCGAAAGCTAAGCTTTCGTAGCGACTACGGCTTCTCTTCTGGACAGTCCGATACAAGATCAATGGTTGTCAGTTTTGCGCCAAAACTGGCAAAGCCTCCACCGGCTTTGCACAAGGTACTCGGATTGGGCCGGCCCGACTCCGCAGCTCTCTCAGCCCGGCAATCGCTCACCGCCCGTGTACCTGAGTCAATCCTGGTCAACAGCCCAGTGGGTCTTCTACTGCTTCTGGCCCATGTACCTGGATTGGGCTAGCCCGACTTAGCGGCCCCTCTGCCCGACAGTCGCTCGCTGCCCGTGTACCTGAGTCACACACGGCCCATGAAACAGCAGATCTCCTTTCTTCTTCTGTCCTCTTGACTATCGTTGACAATGACTCATCACCTCTGGAGCCATGAGGCCCACGCTATTCACCATGGCTCCTTAATGATACAACCATACATGAATACCAAGATCCAATTATTAAATTTCGCGCACGAAGATTAAATCTCCAAGTCAACTTGTTTCTAAGTATCCTATCCCAACCGGTGATGTTCTCATCATCTCTCACCCCCGGTATTCTCTTGGTATTGGAATTGGGTTGATAAGTTAGCATGGTGGGTTCTAGGTGCAAGTGAGGGCATTGATTAGTCGCACTCGGGGCACTATAAGGACCGGTCTACGGGATCCGTCGCAAAGCAATACCATGCCATCCACAAGCCTAATGGGTAAGTCTTAACTAGAGGTATGGGCCATTCCAACTCGAGGCACTATGTGGAGAGGGACAATCAGCACCTGTGGGTGGCTTGGGCCATATGGCACAAAAGTGGGCGCGACATTTGTCCGGTGCGTCGACACGCCGTCGAAACCTATAGTGTGTGTCATTGAGGTTGAGCGATTCATGCTAACGGTTTCGGCATGAGTTCCTATGACTTGGGTCATTGGACTCACTACTACGGGAATGAGTGGCTTGTGGGTATAGTAGGACACCTCTGATCAGAGTTAAATCTTTACAAAAATCCAAGCCCACGGTTAAGGGAAAGTGGAGTGACATCCCACATTTAGTTTAAAATTCAAAGTGTGCATGATTGATTGGGCATGTAAGGACTGTCAAGCGAGGAGTGTTGATTGTACTCCTCAAGTTAGAAGATGTTGCATCATCCGTGATTTAATTATTTTGTATGAATAAACCTGACTCACATTAAAGTCTGTAAGATAAAAATGTACTTTTTTGCACTTTAAACCATTAC
Organism: Zizania palustris; assembly: GCA_019279435.1. Lineage (NCBI taxonomy): Eukaryota > Viridiplantae > Streptophyta > Magnoliopsida > Poales > Poaceae > Zizania > Zizania palustris. The sequence continues at coordinate 97,783,826 of JAAALK010000079.1, read as the reverse complement.
CTCCCTTTGTTATTACCTTGCATTATTATTGCATTTCTCGGTGTCTTGTTGAGTACATTTGTACTCACCCGTTGGAAAAAAATAACTTCAGAGGCGTACTACGATGAGGACTGTCTGGAGTAGCGACCTAGTCAAGGAAGCGACCCTCGAGAAGATGTTCATCAAGTTTATTATTTTCATAGTTTCTTTTATTTTAACACTTGTGTAATAATGTGGTCTGTGAGCCACGAATGCTTGACGTATGTGCGTCGTCATGTGATGAACATCTTTTGACTATTGATTTTCTATGGAATTTCAATAAAGTCTAGTTTTTATTGAATCTGGGCGCTACAATATGGTATCAGAGCCGACTTGACTGTAGGAAGCCAATCGGACCCACCTCATACTTAGTTTTACAAAACTATTTTGTAAAAATCTACTCCATAATTTTTCTTCTCTCCCTTAGTCTTTAAACTTTGTTTTCGTTGTAGATGCCGACCCACATCCATAGTTTCTACCGGAAGGCTATCGGGTTCGTCCAGGAAGTCCGTATGTTGGCAGATTTTTTACTATACACCCATGAGCCAGAATATCACGGTAACTATGAAATCGGAGAGAGTGACCCATACCAAGTAACCCTAACGCTCATCGCCTCAGACCGGGAGTTGACCTCCTTCGCCACCTCGGTCAGAGCTACATGATTTGAAATTGGTTGTCAGGAAACGACTCTTCAAGCACTCGAAGAACTTCGTTAGATCTACGACAACCGCCTTGATGTCACCCCCTTTCACCACCTGCTGTCTCGGGAACCAGGATCAGATCGCAGCACCTACGTCAGCCATCTCAACGACTGTGACTCTCTAGTAGCCCGACAGACCCATCTCTTATCGGCTATGGACACCCTTCATACCGAGGCTCTCCTACACGCCGACGAGACACAAGCTTGGGTCGACAACTACCGTCAGGAGGCCGACGGACTTCGGCAGTCGAATACCCAACTCCTTAGCCAGAACCAAGAGCTCAGGAAGGATATTGCAAGACTAGTACCCTCGTTTCCCCCTAGGAGGAAGATCCTTGGGAAGGCGCTTCACTGCCCAATGAAGTTGACCAGGCGAAGCACGACCCTACCAATCTAGGTGAGGCTGGAACGTCCGAAGGACTATTGCCCGACGATGAGGCTGAGCCTAGCACCACAGCAGGATATGTCCAATGGTCTGAAAAACCCACGACGATGCCCCTGACAGCCACTAGATGGTTGTCCTAGACACTAGACATTGGATGATTGTTTTTCTTGTGTGTGATACCATCCATAGAGACTTGTGCTATGGGTGAGATAGAAATAAGAGCTAAATTGTAATGAACAATTTTGTATCACATTTAATAAAGAATCCCTGAATTATTTTGGGGTACATTTTTCTAAGTCTTCTCTTATGATCTTGGGGTATTCTAACCTTCAGAATGGCCAACGATCAGAATCCGTCCTCCACTCCCAACCTGCCAAGCTATAGCACTGAAAGTAGCGACCAGAGGGGGGGTGAATGGGCGCCTAAAAAATTTCTTGCTAAACTAATGGCCTAACCCAACACCCAATGCACCTCGACACACAAACAGCAGAAGCAAAACAAATCACTGGTATTAAAGTTGTCTAGCCTACAAATGACCGGTGTCCTAAATAAAATGATATATAAAAATAAACTAGACTAAATAAAATAACTACAGTAAATAAAACACCCAGATAAATCTCGAAATATTTATAGTTCAGTCTAGAAATAAAATACTAATCAAATGAGTAAAACATGGATCATTAAAAATTAATTTAGAAATAAAACTAATATATTGTGCGTAAATCTAGAATAAAAATATTATTGTGACTAATATATTTTTTTCTTTTTTATACGAGCAGATTAAAAATCTTTAAATACATAATATGAGAGCACTAATAATATCTAGCAGATAAAAATATTAACTATGAAATAATTAACACATTTGTATTTTAATTAAAGATAGATAATTATTGAATTACTTGATCTAACCAAAAAATAGGAGATCAAAACTAACCTGCATTTGTGCCACGATTTCGTCGAACGCAACGTCTGGATCTACCGATCTTGCCATCGAGTGCTGCAGCAAAAAAAAAGATTCACATGCACCAAAATACCACGCCGATGTCAGGAGCTGCTGTGAACCTCTGCAGGCTTGCGTTCGCTGCACCGCACCGATGTGACGCCGGCAGAGAGAGAAGAAGGAACAGATGCTACTTTCGCTGACTCTGGGTTGGCTGCCGTGCCAATGCACGAAGGAAGCCTACTGCCGCTGCTTTTTGCCGTGGGAAACAAGGAGCCGGCGAGACGGCCACAGGAAAAAACTCGGTGCAGAAGAAAACAAAAAAGAAACGAGGCGACAGTGAACTGTAGATTGATCTCAGGAATAATAAAATAATAGTCATCCTATCCACATGGGGTAGGGGCTTATTTATAGACGACTCCTAATACATGAAAAGACTAATTTACCCCTAGGGTAAATTAATACTGACTCTAAAATAAATTCCGAAAATTACTAAAATATTCTTAGAAAAATCACCTGACTCAAATAAAAATATTTTGGACTTAAAAACTAAATTTTAATATCCTAAAAACAAAATAATCATAGGTTGTCAGTCTTCGCACCGGGTACCGGGATTGGGCCGACCCTACCCCACAGCTTCCTCAGCCCGGCAATCGCTCACCACCCGTGTACCTGAGTCAAACCCAGTCAACAGACCATTGGATCATCTGCCGCTCCTAGCCCATGTACCCGGATTGGGCTAGCCCGACTCTGCGGCTCCTCTGCCCGGTTGTTGCTCGCTGCCCGTGTACCTGAGTCACACGCGTCTCAGACACGATAGGTCTTCATGTCTCTTTCTTTGACTTTCGTTGACAATCACTCATCACATTTGGAGTATCAAACCCATGTTCTTCAACATGGTTTCTCACAAGCCACGTAGTAACCAATGGAGAAGTTCTAGGGCAGCGTCAGACTGGAGCACCCGTTGCCAACATCCCTACCATGGCCGAGATGATGTCCAACCAAAATCAACTCATCACCGCGCTATTGGCTTAGATGCAACAGTAGTAGGACCACATGCATGAGCAGCAGGCTCAGATAAATCGTCTGTAGTAGCAGCCCCACCTGGAGCTACCTCTACGCCCTCAAGCCCCCGCACCAGCCACCGCCACCCAACAGTTAGAATTCTTACGCGTGCGACCTCCCACGTTCTCAAGCATGACCAACCCGATGGAGGAAGGGGATTGGTTGAGGACAATCGGGAAGAACTTGGACCTCCTCCCATGCTCCGACTCAAAGCGAGTGGCCTTTGTCGCCCATCAACTTCAGGGCCCGGTGGTAGAATGGTGGGATAACTACCGGGAATCCTAGCCCGAAGGTTACTTGGTCACTTGGGCGGAATTCTCCATGGCCTTCCATGCCGCCCATGTACCAGCTGGGGTCGTGGCCCAAAAACAGCAAGAATTCTGCGACTTGCAGCAGGGCAGCAAGTTGGTCACGGAATACCTCTACGAGTTCAACCGTTTAACCGTTGTGTGCCAGAGGAAGTCAGCACCGATGCCAACCACCAGGCCAAGTTCCTCCGGGGACTGAAGGACGAGCAGTCCGTCTAGCTTGTCACGGTGGACTACGCCATCTTTGAGCAGTTGGTGAACAAAGCTATCGTCTAGGAAACCGAGCAAAACTGGTTGGACCTTATGAAGAGGTAAATGATAGCCTTCAGGCACAACCAGTGGATCCTTTAGAGGCCCCGCTTCAGTCCTCCAGCCCATGCACCGAGCCATCACCCTCGTCCCGCCTTCAGGCCATAGTACAACTCCAACGGTTCAAGCACTGGGAACCCTCGCCCAGCTCCACCATCTCCATCAGCCCCATCAGCACCGGCTGTCAAGGCCAACACTCTGAGGGACTAGAACGACAAGCCGGGTGTATGCTTCAACTGTCGTAATGAAGGGCACTACTCCTATCAGTGTCCTCTCCCGAAGCAACCCCAAGGAGCCGCTCCCAACCCAGCAATCTGAGCCCACGTCAACCATATCATCGCTGAAGAACACCAGGAGGCTTCGGAGGTCGTCCTCGGTATGTTTACTGCAAACTCCATACCCACAGTAATCTTATTCGACTCGGGAGCAACCCACTCTTTCATATCCAAAAACTTTGTGATGAATAATGGACTATAAGTACTCCAACTACCTAAACCTTTGGTAATTGCCACCTCAACAACCAAAATCTAGCCACCCTATTTAGCCTAAGGATAAGGTTAGAGATCCAAGGGTATTATTTTGGGCTGACCCGATCCTTATAGATTGCAAGGGCCTAAACCTCATCCTTGTTATGGACTGGTTGATGAAGCAGAAGGGAATGATAGACTGCGCCAGTAAGTCCGTCACTATAACCAACGAATATGGAATCCCCATCACCTTTAAAATGGCCACCCATGGTTTGAGAAGGACTTCCCTCCACTAGATGGCAGTAGAAGAAGTATTGTAGTCTGACAATATGCAAACATATTCCTGGAGGAACTGCAGAGAATGCCACCCAAGAGGGACATTGAATTCAGGATCGAGCTCGACCTCGGAACCACACCCATCTCAAAGCGACCATATCGGATGACCGCAAACGAACTACAGAAGTAAAAAGTAGCATTGAAGAGCTCAAATAGAAGGGATATATTTGACCGAGTACCTCTCCTTGGGGAGCACCAATCATATTCACCATGAAGAAGGATAAGACAAAAAGGATGTCTGTGGACTATATGGCTTTGAATGATGTAATAATCAAAAACAAGTACCCGTTACCACGGATCGATGAGCTGTTCGATAAACTCAAGGGATTCTTAGTATTCTCTAAGATCGACCTCTGATCGGGCTACCATCAGCTTAGGATCAGAGAGGAGGACATCCCCAAGACCACATTCACATACCCATATGGCTTGTATGAGTACACAGTGATGTCGTTCAGACTCACGAATGCCCCCACATTCTTGATGAATATGATGAACAACATCTTCATGGAATTCTTGGAAAAATTCATCATAGTATTCATCGATGACATCCTCGTCTACTCCAGGAACAACGAAGAACATGAAACCCATCTCCGCCTGACCTTGGGAAAGTTACGGGAGCATTATTTATATGCCAAGTATAGCAAGTGTGAATTCTGGTCAACCGAGGTTAAGTTCCTAGTACATGTCATATTTTCCGGAGGGATAGCCGTGGACTCAACCACCGTGGAAGCAGTAACAAACTGGTTATATCCCAAGAATGTATCGGAGATCCGGATTTTCTAGGATTGGCTGGATATTACCGGCAATTCATCGAAAATTTTTCCAAGATCGCCAAGCACATGAACAAATTGTTACAGAAGGAAGTAAAGTTCGAATGGACCCTAGCCTATGAGGAAAGCTTCCGGACCCTCATGAAGAGACTCGTATCATCCCCAGTGTTGACACTGCCAGACATCCGAAAAGAGTTCTATGTCTACTGAGATGCCTCTTGCCTAGGACTAGGGTGTGTTCTCATGCAAGATGGGAAAGTGGTATCATACGTCTCATGACAATTGAGACCGCATGAGATGAACTACCCCACGCACGACTTATAATTGGCAGCAGTAGTTCACGCCTTGAAGATATGGAGGCACTATCTTGTCGGCAACAGATGTGATGTTTTCACTATCCACAAGAGCCTCAAGTACATATTCTCCTAGCCTGACCTATACCTCAGACAAAGAAGATTGTTAGAACTAATCAAGGATTATGACTTAGTCATCCACTACCACTCAGGCTAGGAAAACGTGGTGGCCGATGCTCTAAGTCAAAAGGGATACTGCAATGCCCTCACAGAACGAGATCAAGCCCCTCTACTATACCGAGAAATGGAAATGTCAAACCTAGTAGATATCCAGAAGAATATGAGAAAGGAAAAAGACCTAGACTTCTTCGAAGACGAAGAAGGCACCATATGGTTCAGAAACCGACTATGTGTGCCCAACTAGCCAGAGCTAAAGGTCCTTATCCTCAAAGAAGCCCATGAAACCCTATACTCCATACATCCGGGGAGTACTAAAATGTCCTAGGACTTGAAGGATAAGTACCGGTGAGTCAGTATGAAGAGGGAGATCACCGAATATGTAGCCAGATGTGACACGAGTCAGCGAGTCAAGGCGGAGCACCAGAGACCTGCCGGTCTATTGCAACCCCTCAAGGTCCCCGAATGGAAATGGGAAGAGGTAAGAATGGACTTCATCATTGGACTACCTAGAACCCAAGCCGGATATGACTCCATTTGGGTGATCATTGATTGGTTCACCAAGGTAGCTCACTTCATTCCAATCAAGACGACTTATAGTGGCACAAAGCTAGCAGAATTATACATGGCCTGGAACATGTGTTTACACGGAGCACAAGGAGGATAGTATCTGATCGAGGTATCCAGTTCACCTCCAAGTTTTGGAAGAATCTTTAGGAAGAACTCGGCACTATGCTAAACTTTAGTACGGCATACCACCCTAGATGGATGGTTAAATTGAGAGGGTAAACCAGATACTAGAAGACATGCTGAGAGCCCGCACAATAGATTTTGGCAGAATGTGTGATAAGAGCTTGCCCTACGCAGAGTTTTCATACAACAATAGCTATCAAGTCAGTTTGTAGATGTCCCCTTTCGAGGCATTGTATGCACGTAAGTGCCGAACGCTGCTACTATTGGATCAAACTGGTGAATATCATTTGATTGTTACAGACATTCTACGGGAAGGCAAAGCGAAAGTCAAGGTCATTAGAGACCGGTTGAAGATAGCACAGTCCCGCCAAAAGAGCTATGCAGACAATCGACGCAGAGACTTAGCATTCGATGAAGGCGATTATGTCTATCTTCGATTCACACCCCTTCGAGGTACTCAGAGGTTCAACATGAAGGGGAAGTTAGCTCCCCGTTATGTTGGTCCTTTTTTTATCCTCCATCGGCAAGGAGAAGTCGCATACCAGTTGGAGCTACCACCGTCCATAGCCGGATTACATGATGTGTTTCACATATCCTAGTTGAAGAAGTCTCTATTGGTACCCACCGAACGAGAAGATCTTCAGAAACTCGACATTCAAGGAGACCTGACCTATATCGAAAAGCACGTCCAAATCCTAGATGTCAAGGAAAGAGAAACCATGAACCGAATAGTCTATTTCTGCAAGGTTCGGTGGAGTAACCACCCCGTCGAAAAAGCCACCTAGGAGAAAGAAGATGACCTGTAAGCCCAATACCCCGAGCTATTCTAGGACCCTTCCGAATCTCGAGATGAGATTCTCTTTAAGGGGGTAGGTTTGTAACAGCCCAAATTTTTGGAGCAATAAAATAAATACAGAAAAATCAGAATTTTTAGAAAATGTTTATTTTAATTCTCATAAAGCCACAAATGCCTAAATAAATAGAATCCATAGAAATAATTCAAATCATGATATGAAATATTTATGTTATGTTCCTAAGACCATGTTACAATTTTGGGAATTCTTATAAATTTTTCCAACCTTTGCTGCTAGCCCACGATTTAAAAATACATTTCTGCAATTATTTTTATTCAGAAATCAATTTAAATGCTATTGGGAACCTCCCCTCATTTCTCTCTCTCCGACCGGATGAGCCAACCAATCCCCGTGAATCCTCACTGACAAGTGGACCCCGCCTATCGGTGCACTCAGCCTTACACCTGATCCCTGGCGCGGCTGTCAGTATCCTCTCCTCACAGCTTGCGCACTTTGGACAACCTGTCGGCGCCGACCATTCCACAGTTAGCCTTCACCCGCTCGCTGGCCATTGGCCCCGCCCTGTCAAGCTTCGTCAACCTCGAGTTCCCGAGATCCCTGGCCGTCGCTGAGAAATCCGATCACCTCCGTCGTGGGCCCAAGCTCCGATTAAATGCCGGAATTAAACCACTATTACCCCTGCACTTGAATAATGCCCTCGTATTCCCTCACCGTTAAGTTCTGGAGCAACACAATCAATCGGATTAAAACCTCACCAAAGTAATTAGGTGTTATCCCTCAGTTTCCCCCTTTCTCGCCGCTGTTCTCCTCACCATAGCACTATAAAAGGACCCCCGAGCACACCGCGTTCAACACCCCTCTCTATTGCCCTCCCTTGCCAAGACAAAGAGCTAACATCGCCATTTTGCGTCGCTGCTCTAGTTCATGGTCCAGCCACCCCCACCCATCGCCGGAGTACATCCCTCGACCCGCCGACGACACCGAAGAGATCCTCACCGACCGCTGCATCTCGGCCACCGCTCTGATCAAGCCCTTCGCCGTGGGAACCCCTTCGTCATCAAGGACCCGAGGCTCCACCACTGCCCCCACCCATCGCCGGCCTCGTCCAGTCGACCCCGAGCCTCGCCGATGGTACCATCGTGATCCCCTTTTATCCTGATCCCATTTTTAGTGTTAGTGCGCCGTCCCTACAATCGTCGTCGCCGCTAGGGCCGTCGCCTTTATCGGCCGTCGTCGGAGAAGACGACTAGCACAGGTAAAATCCTCGTGTCGTGTCAGATCTCACCACGACCGCACGATCTTGATCAGACGACAAGGATTAAATCACATACAAGGTTTAATCTTGGCCGCCTGATTTTGACGAAAGGGTATCGTGTAAAATCAGCCATTCATGGCTATTTATAATCCCACCGAGATCTAGGCCGTAGATCAATACCGGTTCGAAATGTTTTAATATCAATTGTTGTTCTTCACTTAATAATCGCGTGTGTACTGTAATCTCTAAATATGGATCCAATGGCTCAAAACCACTTGGTCCACAACACAGTACTTGAGTTCACGGTGGACTTAGTTTACCGTGGACCAAAGCCAGAATTAGAATTTAAAATAAATTCCATAAATTGATTTAAAATTTAGAAATTCATATCTTGCTCGATTTAACTCCAAATTTGACCATTCAAATTTCATAAAGTTTATCATTTTATTCTCTTCATGTTCATCCAATAAAATGTATATGTTTACACTAAACAATTTGTATTATTTAATTAGTATAAATTGAAGAAATCATTTTATAACTTCAAAAATTCATAACTCCTTTGAATTGACTCTAAAAATTACCATTTTAATTTCAGAATATTTATCTTTTTATTCTCTTCAACTTTACCCAATAAAAATTATATGCTTGTACTATGATTTTATATTGTTTTAATTGCTTCTTATTCCTCGTTTTGTGTACCTAGAAGGTTACGACGTCATTGAGGAGCAGGAGTACTTCCCCGAAGTTTCTCCTTCCTCCTTTGCTGAACAAGGCAAGTCGCCAACACCATTTTGAGCATATTGAACCTAGTTTTTAGTTAAATATCGTTAAAACTCATAGGTTATATTTGCATTAGTAAAATGAGTAACCCTACATTATATTTATCAGATCCCCGACCTTGATGTGCAATCCCAAGCCATGTTATCGAGATAGAATTCCTTGTCACTAGTATATTTATTAATATTAGAAGTATCCAATGTATCGACACAACTTCTATAGGCTTAAAAATGAGTGGTAGGTACTTGGATTCAGATATATGATCCCCTATGTCTCTCACCCCTAGTATTCTATTGGTGTTGGAATTGGTTTGATAAGTTAGCATGGTGGGTTGCAGCTGCAAGCGAGGGCATTGGTTAGTCGCACCCAAGGTACTATAAGGACCGGTCTACGGGATCCGTCGCAAAGCAACATCGTGCCAACCACAAGTATAATGGGTAAGTCTTAACTAGAGTTATGGGTTGTTCCAACCCGAGGCACTATGTGGAGAGGGACAAGAAGCACTTGTGGGTGGCTTGGGCCATGTCGCACAAAAGTGGGCGCGATGTTGGTCCGCTCCGTCGGCACGTCGGTGAAACTTATAGTGTGTGTCATTGAGTTCAGTACTACAAAGCGACACTGTAGCGGCGGGCAAAAATGACCTATAGTGGCGGGCATCAAGTCCGCCACTGCTCTAACGCCACTGCTATCGGGGGTTAGCAGTGGCGGTCAGAGCGCCCACCACCGCTGTGTCAACAGCAGTGGCGGGCGCGCTAACCTCATCTGCCCGCCACTACTATTGATAATAGCAGTGGCGGGCAGATGAGGTCAGCTCGCCCGCCACCACTATGTCAATAGCAGTAACGGGCGCGCTGACCTCATCTGCCCGCCACTACTGTTATCAATAGTAGTGGCGGGCAGATGAGGTCAGCGCGCCCGCCACCACTGTGTCAACAGCAGTAACGGGCAAGCTACCTCATCTGCTCGCCACTACTGTGTATAACCCATAACACAGAATGTTGTGATCCCACAAACCAAAACACAGAAATTATATGCTTCACATAGCCATCCACATACACAGCAGCAAAACATCCACATATCCACATACACATCCACAACAACACATCAACACAACAACCATCCATCTCATCAATTTTCAAAAATTTACAAAGTTTACATTATATGCTTCACACAGCCATCTACATACACAGCACAACAACAACACATCTCATCAATTTACAAATTTACATTTCAACACATCAAGTCTAAAAAGTTTACATCTATCAAAATTTCAAAATTAACCATTGTTTCACAAGTACATGCTCATGCGGTTTATGTTTTCTTGGAAGGCCAACTCATATCTTAATTGGTTCGCCTTTTCATTCTTCCAGCCCAATCATACAGAGTTGGATGCTTGGCCACTTCACTCTCAGGATCGAAAAATACTCCAAGCTCATGAAGAATCTCATGCATCGTGAAGCGGCACATCCTTGATACGATTTCGTACATTTGTGATTCTGAGAGTTGGCTCTTCTGGGCAACGGTTGATGGACCTGACGCCTGCATACGTAAAATATAAGTACATACGCTGCAAGTTATATTAGATTAACACACAAGAAATCAACTTACTTCTTTAGTATCCTCAGATACTGTCCGCCCAAACTTTCCTAAGTTATTGCTCATGAAATCACAAGTATAATAGCCACAATGCACGGAACCAAGAGATTGTTTGTGACACTTCAAAATAGACAAAGTTAGAACGATATATAGTTTGGCTTTATCAATTGAATTAACAAATTTAAAAATATAATATTACAGGATAGTTGGTTCTGATAAGCATATCTTTCGGCCTCTGTGGATCATGTGGGCCACCTAACTTTTCCATGTAGTATCTATATGCACTCTGAATAACATTTAATATATCTTGATATTCTTTTTTGGGTTTGTCGAGCAAGTCGAGCACATAAACCCTTGAGCTCTTTGGGTATATCAGAAGTGCAATCCAATGATCACTATCGAAAGAAGTAATATATGATTATGTTAGTTTCAGAATCGAAAAAAACGTGATTAAGTGGATATAGTGGGTATACTTACTTAATTGATAAATTCATTATTGTTAATTTTAGTAATTTACAAATTGAAAATATATTGATTTATTATCGCTCATAACAACATTAATTAAAAATCATCAATGCTTTAATTAAAACTATTTATTAAGCAGAAAAAATTATTAAATAAATTAACTATATTGGTTTCTCTCTCTCCAAACAACATAACTCTAGATCTATAATCATAAATCAAATTAAAAAAGAGATTAAAATGTCGTAAATCAATATACAAGTGATGGATAATTGTGAGGAGAGTCATATTTGTTCATTTGGGAGAAGGTAACACTGTAAATGGAAGATTATTTGAAAATTTCAATTCACAAACCCTAAATTAGAAAAATGCTAATAACTCATTGTATACATGATTAAATACAAAATAAATGTGAGATTCGACATGGATTTACCTCCTAGAATGAAATCCTTCAAAAGAAACGAAAACAAAGCCTCCCCCCTCTTTATCTAGATTTTTGTTGCCATTGTACGGACAAAATTAAATGCGAACTCCGGTAGAGCTCGGGGAGGAAGAAGCTGAGCATTTATAGCTAGAATAGTAGTGGCAGTCGCAAGTGATGTCATCAATACTTTAGTGGCGGCCATATTAGCAGCGGCGGGCAGCACCAGCGCCCGCCACTGCTATTGGTACAATAGTGGCGGTCCGGGATGACGTCAGCAACGACCGCCACTACTTTACCAACAATAGTGGCGGGCACTGGTGCTGTCGTCAGCACCAGCAACTGTAGTGGCGGGCATCTAATGGACCGCCACTACAGTGGTTTTGCCCAACGCCACTACAGTGACGTTTTATAGTAGTGGTTGGAGAGATTCATGCTAACTGTTTCGGCATGAGTTCCTGTGACTTGGGTCATTGGACACACAGCGGTGTGTGGGAATGAGTGCCTTGTGGGTACATTGTTACATCTCTTATCAGAGTTAAATCTTTTCGAAAAGCCGACCCCACGGTCAAGGGCGAGTGGAGTGACATCCCACAGTTAGTTTAAAATTCAAAGTGTGCATGATTGATTGGGCATGTAAGGATTGTCGAGCGAGGAGGGCTGACTGTACTAATCGAGTTAGAAGATGTTACATCATCCATGATTTAATTATTTTGTATGAATAAACCTGACTCACATTAAAGGTTGCAAGATAAAAATGTACTTTTCCTCACTTTAAACCATTACCTCCCTTTGTTATTACCTTGCATTATTATTGCATTTCTCGGTGTCTTGTTGTGTATGTTTGTACTCACCCGTTGGAAAAAAACCACTTCAGAGGCGTACTACGATGAGAATGGTCTAGAGTAGCGACCTAGTCAAGGAAGCGACCCTGGAGAAGATGGTCATCGAGTTTATTATTTTCATAATTTCTTTATTTTAACACTTGTATAATTATGTGGTCTTTGAGTGTTGACACGAAAACGTGCCCCCGCACTTGGGTCAGTTCGACGATCCGAAAGTGTGTGGATACTTAGGTACAAGCATAAGCATAACACAACAACGACGTCGCGTTCCGACTACCGTTAGCTGTGGTAAGAGGGGTGGAGTCGCCAGGTAATTAGATCACACAAAATAATCCAATTAGCCGAAAGAAATATATTGAACAGAACAAATCAGCAAACCGAGCGGATCCTGACTGATTCGAAGTATAGTGCGAAGGGTGTCACCGAAGGGTACCATCGGCGTCTGGTGCGAAGTGTCCCGCCAAAGGGTACTTTCAGCGTTCGGACTAATCCGGGCGAAGATGAACTCCGAACGGATCTAGACGCGACAATCACCTCCGAACAGTGGGGTTTGGCATGAAGCCTCCAATATAGTGAGATACAGAATAATGAATTAGGCGCGACGTGTGAGCACGACTTCGTCCGGAGCAGAGTACGAGCGTGGCGAAGCCTGTCGTGATGAAGTCTCTTGGCGAAGCGTGTTGGCGTGCGGTCGAAGCAACAGTCTCGCCGAAGGGTCTTCTGGTCACCACTGAAACCAATCTCTCAGCTACGGACACCTCCGACAAAGTAGCTCCGAACGTGGATGACCTGCAATAGAATAGATTCGAAGTACCAATTTGGCATGAGGACCGAATTCTGCTAAGTGCTACACTAGGAGCGAAGGTAGCAATCTATTACGCAGATTTAGCGGATACTTCACAAGCGAAGTAACATGGCGATAGCAATCTATTACGTAGATTAATGGATACTTCACAAGTAAAGTAACAATGATTAACACTGTTCTGAAAACCCACGAAGAGTACAGAAAAGTACAGAAAAAGTAAATACGATTCAAAGCTAGGGCTTTGTGGTTGATTTTGTTGGGGAGGGTCCTCTGAACCGACCTCACCCCTATACTTATAGGGGCTAGACTTCTAATCTATAAGTCTAATCTGTTATGACTCGGCTCAACCACATGTAGAGGTAAACACTTAGCCAGGCCCGCCGAAGTCTTCTCCTCGGGCCAAAGATTCGGCGGAGTGGTCCTCCGAAGTCCTCCTGACCGAAGGTTGTGGGCTGGCCGGAAGCTTCCGGAGCCCTTAGCCTAGTGGTCCTTCGGCCCTGTAGGGCTTCGGCCTAACTCGGGACATGTGCGTTTTTGGCCCAAATTACCAATATTAATATTTTGACAATCTTAATCATTGATGCCATTTTTTGCTATCAACATATGCCCCCTGCCTTTTAGTCAACAAGTGAACTAAAAGCACAACGGGCTAAAGACGATACCTTCCATATCGGCCTTTCGACATCTTTTAAGTTGTTTGCCACTCACTTGGGAAATACCTTTTCAAGTATCTACCATTCAAAGATCTTCGAAACCGCTCTCCTTCCAGAGATTCCAACACATATGCATTGCCAGGAGCGATATTGGCTATTTTGAAAGGGCCTTCCCAACTAGGCGACCATTTACAAAACTTGGGACTATTAGTGCCTAAGGGTAAAATCGTCTTCCAAACCAAGTCACCGACTTGAAACGATTTTGGTTTAACTTTCTTATTGAGGTGTTGGGGGAAAATACTCCATCCATCATGTAACTCCAGAAGTACATTAGATGAAGTTTGAAGTATGGAAGTGAACTCTAGTTCGGAGTATATCGTCGAACTTGGACTCTTCCGAGAGCTTCCTTGCCAGCTAGGATAGAAGACTTATCTTCTTTCTCATTAGATTAGTCTTTTACCATTTTAGCCCTATTAAGGGTACCGAATAGTTTCCACTATGTCGGTTGTAACAGAGGGATAAAAGGGTATTTTCCTTAATGTTTGGGCCTATAAATACCCCCCGTTTACCCTGTAATGAGGACCAGATACAAATTATTCAATACACATCTTCGAACTGTTTTGAGATATTATCCTTTCAGAGGCTTGAAATAGTTTACTTCGCAAACACTTCGTTTGTTAGTTTCTAATCTTTAGAAACCTGTTAGCGTAATCTTTTACGCCAACAGTTGGCGCCGTCCGTGGGGAACCTAGTTCAAAAAACTTCGTTCTCTACTAAGTTTTCAAACCATGCCTCCCAAGCGGAGTTCAGGTGGTAGTCCTATTCGGAGGTCCCCTCGGGCCTCCGGAGCAAGATCTTCAAACACAGTTGAGATCGGAGGACCTTCGACATTTCCTCCACCTCAGACTCCGGAAGGGGTTCCCCTTCCTCGAGCATACGGAGTTCCTCCCCCAACTCCATCCATAATTCTGCCAACTGGAGTTCCTCTTCCACCTCAGGTTCCACTTCGAACTGATGCGTATAGTTCTCAAGACCCGGAAGGTCCTTCCGAAGGAGACGAAGACAGTCTCGGCAATATGGCCGCTCAAATGGCCCGTCTCCAAGCTAAAGTAGCAAGGTGGCGGCAAGAAGCCACAGATAGGCTTCGTTCTCTAGCCACCCCATTCTTCCCCGAAGTGCCCGAAGACGACGAACTTCCTTATCCTGAAGCCCTGGAGAATGCTTCCTTCGACACCGAATCTCCACTGCATTCTCAGTTACAGAAAGTACGCTTCGACCCTATGTTCAAAACTTCGAAGATTTGCAAATATTCCGGAGATGAAGACCCTGGGGAGTTCTCCCGCTCTTACGCATTGGCAATTGAGGCCAGCGGGGGAGTCGGAGACACCATGGCCAAATGTTTTCCTCTAGCTCTTGAAGGAGTGGCACTGCGGTGGTTCTGGTCATTGAAGCCAAGGTCAATTAGAACCTAGGAGCAATTAAGAAAGAAGTTCATAAGCAATTTTTAGGGTACCTTCGTACCTCCAATGTCCACAGGAAGTCTTTTCCAGGTGAAGCAGCTCCTCGGAGAGACCTTAAGGCAGTATTTCAAGCGCTTCGCTCATACGAAGTCGCAAATTCGAGGGTTAACTACATCCTCTGTAGTTGATGCAGCTCGAGAGGGAGTTACCCATGCGGGCCTCCTTGATAAACTTCACCGGAAACAGATATCTTCTGTTGCTCAGTTGATGTCTTATTTCGAGGAGTATGCAAGGTCAGAAGAAGGGTGGCTTCGGAGAACTGCTGCAACTCCGTCAATACTGCAAGAAGTTAAGTTGGAAGTGAAGACTTCAATACAGCCACAAGGGCCTAGCTTCGAAGCTTAGCACGACAGGCGTCGGGGGAAAAAGCATCCTCGTTCAGAAGTTTTGAACATTGCACCCCCACAGAAATTTGTCCCAAGGGCTCCGCAGCCTTCAGGAAGCAAGACCAGCGGCTGGAGGCCGCTAGGGAAACCGGCTGGCAAAGCCCAGGCCTTTTTCTGCTGTGTCCATGGTGAGAATCGGAGTCACGCGACTAATGCATGCAAATCTATACTTGCTTTAAGAGGCGAGTACTTGGAAAGAACTTCGGGTCGAGGCACTACTGACCGAGTTCCGACCGAAGTGCGCCCGGAGCCTGTTCAGGCTGTGGCACGGATAGAGAACTTTGACCCTGCAAAACGGCCTCCGGTGATCAATGTTATGCCACCTCCGAAGCAAGAAGAGGGTCAAGATCGAGGGAAAAGAGTAGTCCTCCCCATCTCTGGAGGAGGGACCCTCGGAAGTATGTCGAAGAGGCAAAGAAGAGAGTATGTCAGAGAGGTGGGCCATATTGGAACTTCTTCATCTGCATCTGCTATGCCTGAATGTTCCCATGTGCTGATATCTTTTTCCACAGATGATGCAGCTGACATAAAGTTTCCACACGCAGACCCACTTGTCATCACTGCCGACATAGCAGGGACTGAGGTCCGAAGAGTGTTAATTGTCGGAGGGAGCTCAGTAGATATTATCTTCGTCCAAGCTTTTGATCAACTCTGCCTCTCTAGGAAGCATCTTCTCCTAGCAGCCCGCCCTTTGCAAGGCTTCGCAGGACCCCCTCTCGATGCCCTCGACCAAATTGGCTTGGAAGTTACTTTTGGAGAAGGGCTACTAACCAGGACGGAGGAAGTGATTTTCAATGTTGTGGATGCCCCATATGCATACAATGTCATCTTCGGAAGAAGCATGTTGAATCAATTCGGAGCTGTGGTGCATCATAATTACCTGTGTATGAAGATGCCCACACAGGCGGGAGTGCTCCCTGTTTTCGGAGATCAGGCCACCGTGCGAAGAGCGGGGTATGGTCATGGCCCTCCTCTCGACCCGAGACAGGTGAACAGCGTGCAAGACAACCCGGAGGTTTTCTCTGCTCCTAGCGAATCTTCGAAGAAATCCTTCCCAAGGCCAAGCCCTGAAGGAGAGATTACAATGAAGGTTATTGTCAAAGATGGCAAGGAATATTCATTTCAATTTGGCAAAGACTTGCCTCTAGAAGTCGCTACTTCGTTAGAGAAAGTAGTTGAGGAAAATTTAGATGTCTTTGCTTGGTCTGATGAAGACATCACTGGAGTCAGTCGGGATATTATTGAACACAGTTTACTTGTGAACCCGAAGGATCGGCCTGTTCGGCAAGGACTCCGGAAGCTGTCTACGGAGAGGGCTATCCTTGCCAAAGATGGAGTGGAAAAGCTGCTGAAGGCTAGGATTATCAGAGAAGTGGCTCACACGGAGTGGTTAGCCAACCCAGTCTTCGTTAGGAAGAAATCCTCCGGGAAGTGGCGCATGTGTATTGATTTTACATCTTTGAATAAAACACGCCCCCGTGACCCCTATCCCATGCCCCAAATTGATCAATTGGTTGACTTTACTGCCGTTTCAAAGTTATTAAGCTTCCTCGACGCGTACTCCGGCTATCGTCAAATCTGGCTAAAGCGCGAAGATGAAATCAAGACAAGCTTTGTAACTCCTTCAGGAGTCTTCTGTTATGTAAGAATGCCCTTTGGCTTAAGAAATGCCGGGGCTACTTTTTCGAGGTTAATTGCTAAGGCCCTAGGTCATCAATTAGGTCGCAATGTAGAGGCCTATATGGATGATATTGTAATAAAGAGTGCTTTAAAGCACCAACATAGCCTAGACTTAGCAGAAACATTCAATAGCCTTCGGGCATGTGGAATCCGTCTTAACCCCGAAAAATGTATCTTCAGGGCTCAGGCTGGAAAATTGTTAGGCTATCTAGTTTTGAGCAGGGGAATCGAAGCTAGTCCCACCCAGATAACTGCGCTGCAAAGGATGGCTCCTCCGAAGAATTTAAAGCAAGTACAAAAGCTAACGGGTTGCCTTGCAGCACTTAGCAGGTTTTTGGCAAGGTCTGCGGAGAGAAGTTTGCCCATTTTCAAAGCATTGAAGGGGTCCGAGGATTTTGCATGGACATCGGAGTGTCAAAAAAGCTTCGAAGATATTAAGAATTATCTCAGTAACCTCGCTACACTCACGGTGCCTATTGCGGATGAAACTCTACTCCTCTACCTTACAACTACTGGCTCTGCTGTTAGTGCAGTCCTTGTCAGAGAGGTTGATTTTAACGGAAAGTTGGTACAAAATCCAGTTTATTTTGTGTCCGAAGCATTGTCTGTAGCAAAAACAAGATATTCCGAGCTTGAGAAATTCACTTATGCTCTGATAATGGCTTCGAGGAAGTTAGGCATTATTTCTTGGCACATAATGTAATTGTACCAACTTCATATCCTTTGGGAGATATGCTCCGAAGTAAAGATTCTACAGGAAGAATTGGGAAGTGGGCCGTTGAGTTGGCACCCTTCTGCATATCCTTTGTGGCAAGAACCACAATTAAGTCACAAGTGTTGGCGGACTTTGTGGCAGAATGGACTCCCCCTAAAGCATGTGCTCCGAAGAAGCCAAGTGAAGGGATTTGGTCTATTTATTCCGATGGAGCTTTCCAAGCATCCTGAGCAGGTGTTGGAGCAGTAATAATTTCGCCTTCGGGGCAAAAGGCAATTTACTCCGCAAGACTCAATTTTAAATCTACCAATAATACAGCGGAGTATGATGGAATTTTATTGGGACTTCGAAAGGCACGTGCTTAGGGGCTACAATAGTCGTTATTAAGACATATTCTCATATTGTAGCACGGATTTCCATTCGGAGTATACCCAGAGCAGAAAATGTGCAAGCTGATATTTTATCAAAAGCTGCAGCCAGAGCTATGGACATTCCAGAAGAGGCTTTTTATGAAGAACTCAGTACACCCTCGGTACCACAGATCCCTTCTGTGGAAGTCCTTTGCATTCCAAGTACAGATTGGCGAAGTTCAATTACGGAATTATTGCAAGGAGAAGCAAATATGTCCGAAGGGCCACAACTTTCGAGGTTGAAACTCAGAATTTGGAATTATCATATAATCAACGTTATTTTGTACAAGGCCGGAGTATGTTCCCCTTTGCTCCGATGTATATCTCAAGCCGAAGGTCAGGAAATTGTCCGAGAAATTCATGAAGGACTCTGCGGTAGCCATTTGGCCCCTCGAGCTTTGGCAGGAAAGACACTTCGCCAGGGGCTTTATTGGCCTACAATAGTAGCTGATGCGGAGAGCTTAGTCCGCACTTGCCAAGGATGTCAGTGGATGGGACGAAGAAGTCATCGCCCACCAACAACTCTTCAATTCATTGCTCCAGTATGGCCCATGGCCAGATGTGGCATGGACCTTATTGGCCCCTTCCCAGTAGCAAAAGGAAATTTGAAGTTTGCAGTGGTAGCAATCAAATACTTCTCGAAGTGGGTCGAAGCAGAGCCCCTAACAGCTATCACTTCGAATAATGTACAAAAAAATTTCTAGAAGAATATCATATGCCGGTTCAGAGTGCCTCAACAGCTGACAGATGACAATGGAACACAATTCGATGCAGAACCCTTCAGAAAATTCTGCGAGGATTTAGGCCTCCAATTATGTTTTGGTGCAGTAAGGCATCCTTAGTCTAACGGAGATGTTGAAAGAGACAATGGTAATATCTTGTCAGGGCTGAATCGAAGAATAGTGGGATTGGCAAAAGGATTGTGGACCGAAGAGCTCCCGAAAATTCTATGATCCATTCGAACAACTCAGACAAGGTCCATGGGTTTCACTCCTTTTAGACTATTATTCAGAGACGAAGCTATGACGCCAACGGAGCTTAAAGGAGGATCCATTCACACAGCCGAATCGGAAATAGAAGTAGAAAGGCAAACTTCGCTTGATTTAACAGAAGAGACAAGACTTTGAGATGTTGCCAATTTGTCAAAGTATCAGCAGCAGACGAAAACTTGGTTCGACCCGAAGGTCAAGATTAATGAACTTAGGCCGGGTCATCTCATTTTGCGAAGTATTATAGCGCCAGGGAAATTAGGAAATAAGTGGAAGGTCCATACATAATTGTCCGCTCAGGGCGTCCTGGTTCTTTTAAATTAGCTAATTTGGAAGGTGAAGAGTTAGCGCATACATGGCATGCGGAGCACCTAAAGCGATATTTCGCATAGGGGCTTCTTGTAATCATTTGTAAACACCTTCCGAATCAATAAAGCTTATGGTTCAGATAATGCCTACCCCCCAAATACTTCCCACTTCTAGTGGACGCACTGGAATAGCGAAGTTGACTGGGAGGGAAGTGTCATTAATTTGAATCATATTTTTTGGACTTCGGACCACTGGTCCGAAGCTTCCGACGAGGTGGGAAAGTCACTGAGAAAACGGATTCCAAGCCACTGGCTTGAAAGCATCCGTAAAAAGAGTCGAAGGAGACCAAATAATGCAGATTCCAAGTTTCGGCTTGAAAGCATCCGTAAAAAGAGTCCAAGGAGACCACTGTGAATTCCAAACCACCGGTTTGATAGCATTCGCAAAAAGAGCCGAATGAGGCCAAAACAAAACAGAGTTTGACCTTATGAGCTTCGAATATCTATGAAAAAAGTCCAAAGTGACCAATCATTTGGGACACTAAAGTGTCCGGAAAGTTGTCCAAAGTGATTTCTTTCAAAGCACAAGGTACTAAGTTACCAATTTTCAGACTCCAAGTAGTCAAAGACACTTTATAAGATTTTAATCAATCTTTAAATTGCCGAGGGCCTCTGATCCCCCAAAATTGTACTCCTAAGTTTTTCTTTGCGCCTAACCATCTTTGAGTATAGTTCGAAGTTGCTTACGCCCAAAGAGGGGCTGGGAAGTAGGGAGACAATTTTAAAAATCGATATTTATTATTCAAACAAATTATAATTACATCATGAAAAATTGGTGTCTATACCAAGAAGGAATCGAAGACCCCTTCGATCTCTAGAGTTGTTGCTAAGGTTGGAACGACTAGTTCCAGAGCCGGGAGTTCTAACAACCTTACGTTTAACTCTTCTACCTCCCTTCGAAGCTCTAAAATCCTTCTGTTCTTGTTGAAGCTCGGCCCAAGTTCGAAGTCGTTCGGGGCTCCTTTCCCAACTTCCAAGTTCTTCAGGTTTTTTCCCCTGAGCTTCAACAATACCTTCATCTTTGGACCATGCAATGTCTTCGGAAGATGAAGCTTCCAAGTCAACTTCTTTTTCTTCCTCTTTAATATAAGATAGTATATCTTTGCTTACTTCGGGCGCAATTGCACCGGAGCTATTTCGAGGAACTAAAAATCGGGGTCGCTTGTGAAGTTTTAAAATATCGAATGTAGCCCATAGCAGGCGGAGCTCTTCGTTAATGTTTAACACTTCGACATCATCCATATGAGGTGAAGCCTAAAAACACGACAAGCAAATTCTCATTCATAATATATGAAAAAACATGATTCTTTACATAGTCAGGATCCTAAGGTAAATCTAGACCTGTGGGTTTGGCGAAGGCCGGCTTCTCGAAGCTTGCGACCGAGCTTGCTTCTAGCGTTGCCCTTCATCAATCCAAGCCTTGATAGCAGTACGACCTTCGGCTCTCCATGAAGCTTGGAAGGCTTGCCAAGCAGCGGCCACGTCTTCGGAAGGATTAAGAAGTCGGCTTTCGTCGAAGGTAATGGGAGCCGCCTCTGCGTTCGGAGTTATCGATATTCCCAGATCTTCGTAGTAACGAAGTATGCTGATAGCAGCCACTTGTCCAGAGATTTCTCCATACCGAATGCCTGCCATCTTCATCGTCTTCATAGCTCCTTGGATCATTTTTAGCCACCGAAGCAAGGAGACGATGTCATTCGACGGAAGTGTCCCAGTAGTACCGAAGTACTCTAGAACACCTAGGAGTTGGTTCATAACATCCGCAACTACCTTCTCCGATTTCACCTTATCTTCAAGTAAAGCGTCCTTCGCCGAAGTCAACTCTTCCACTACAGCGGAGAGCCTAGCTGCCTCCGTAGTTAAAAAATTATTCTTGTTAAGAAGGTGGCTAGCCTCCTCTACAGCTTTGGCCTTTTCCTCCGAGAGCTTGACAAGTTCAGCCCCCGCAGTAGCATGCTTCGCCCGCATCTTTTCTATTTCTGCCCGAAGCACAATTTTTTCTGCTTCGAGCTTCTTATTCGCAGTTTCCAAGCTTTGTCTGGCCCTCTGCTCCGCTGAGACCATGTTGTCTAAATGGGAAACTCGACCTTCGGAAATGTTAAGATTTCGCTGAAGAGTAGTGATTTCCTATCGAAGGTGAAGGCTTCCACGTTCGTTTGAGACGTTCGCAGCTCAGGCCAAGACTATTTGCTGCAAAGAGGAAAAACCAAGGTGAGAAATTATTTGTATATGAGATTAATTTTGTTTTGCAGATACTTCGTACCTGGTAGGCTGCACGCTCCATGGTGGCGTTGAGCTCCGAACCCTCAGCTTTGCTCAGGATGGCTACCAAGTCTGTCTCCCTGACTTAGCGGCTAGCTCGATCCAAAGGCTCGAGCAAAGTTCGAAGTCCGGTTCTTCGCTCCAAGAAAGGAGCTAGAAGAGGGAGCATAGACAAGGCCCTCTGGTCATCTTCGTTCGGCGAGGGGTTGGAGCGCTAGGCCGTATCTTCAGGAACTTCTACAGACTGGCCCCCCTCTGTAGATTGACCTCCGTCTGTCGACTCAGACGGAGTTAATCCCGAACTCAGAGTAGGGAGAGGGTCCATTTTACCTTTACCTTTTCCAGGTCCCATTTGGGCGACTTCTGGAATTGGTTCCGAAGCTGCCGAAGTCCCAAGAACCCTATCTTCAGGACGAACCTCTTCCATAGGAGTGGATCCTGTTGAGGCAAAGGTATTATATATTGTATAGTTTTGTAGGAAAAAAGAACAAATGGACTATGCAAAGTTTACCTCCAAAGTCTTGTCGACGAATGAGCATTGGGCTGCTTGGGAGGTCAAAAGCTACCCCAAAGTCGTTATCGGACTCAGAATCAACGGTTAAAACTTCGACTGTTGGAGCCTCTTCGGGAGCTGCAGCCGTTGCTTCGTCCGGAATCAAAGTTGATTCTGCAGCAACTTCGTTTCTGCCTTCATTCATAGGGGCTTCATCATGCGGTAAGTCTTCTTGAGCAGATGAAGTCCCAACTTGCCCGAGGTTGCTTGGAAACTCCGGCACGCTTGCAACATTGTCTATGCTTGCATCTGCTTGTACTCCATCTTTGTCAATTAGGTCGACGAGCATTCTACCTTCATCCTCCGAGGAATCAGTGACCGAAGCTATTGGACTTGAAGGCGCTGCAGTTTTTGGCTTTTGAGCTACCTTCTTTGATGGACTTTTGGCAGAGGTCGAGGCTCCGACTTCGGATTTCCTTTTCATAGGCCCTTGCTCCAAAGGCACCCAATCCAAAAGAGGAGGGGGAACAACATCGAGTAACCCCCATACTCGGTTGTTCCGTTCCCAAGTACCCACTAACTTCTTCCTCCATTCTTTCTCGGCTGGAGTCGGAATGCCCAGAATTTTCTCCGAAGCTCGCACAATTTGCTCCGAAGTAATAGGAGCTAGAGAGGCTGGAAGATAAGTTGGCATTAGTTATTTCTTCAAATAAGTGTATATGAAACATGTTGTTTCGAAGTTACCTGCAAGGCTCGAGCTCGAAGAAATCTTTCGGAGGCCGCCCTCCGGATCTTCCTCGAAGGTGATAGGCCAGTTGGCCATCAGAGGGGAAATCTGAAAGTCCGATGAACTCTTCTGCCAGATCCTGCATGCTCAGGCGATGGCTAATGCGTTGAAGAAGGCTAAGGCAAGCTTCGAGCTGGCCTAGATCCGGGTGGACAAGGGCTTCCCTCCGGAAGTTTATGTCTTGAAGAGGTCCGGCTAGGCGACTCCCTACCCCAACTTCGGCATAAAACCACCGGAGGATCCAATCCATATACCATCTAGCATTGATGGCCTTGGACGGAAATCGAAGAGCGTACTCATCCCGGAGATGAAAGTTAATACTCCCGAAGGCCACCACTGCCTTTTCGCTTCCAGGGCCCACGAAGGTCTTCGGTTGACAAGAGGCTCTGTGCAGTGCTGCGAAGATCTCGGCTCTTCCTTCGCAGCCTTTGGCCCGTAACGCCCATTCAAAGATGGCAAGGCGTGCTATCGCGTTCGGAGAAAGATGGGGGAGAGTGATATGGAATAATGCCAGTACCTCGGCTACGAAGTCGACAGCCGGAAGCCCTAATCCAGCTTCGAAAAATACTTCGAAGACAACCACTTCTCCGGGCCTTGGTGAAGGAATAGCTTCTTTTCCAGGTTTGCGAATCACAATCTCCGAACTAATCTTCCCTTCTATCGCTGTCGCGAGCGACTCCCTCTTGCAGGTTGAAGGTCCCAGTTGGTAAGATTGATCTGCATACTTTGACGACGCCGGAAGGAGATCATGAGGATCATCGCGTTGGGGATTTCTTCTTGGCGCTGCCATTGATGCTGCTACTGTCGCTGTCAGAGTCGTCATTGTCGATGTCGCTGCCGCCGCTGGTGTCGCAGCTTGCTGCCGAGCCAAGGCTGAAGCCGCCCCAGGAACCTTGAAACTGGTCTTTGCCATGGACTTGCTCTGGTGGCTCAAGGAAGAAGATGGGGATTAGGGTTTGCTTGCACTAAAGCGGTGAGAAGATTACTCGAGAAGGGGTTGGGTCCTCCATTTATAGCCTAGGCCACGATTTTTTACCGTTTGTATCTGCCATTTCGCATTCTTAACCGTTATCTTTTTGCGGAGTTGATGCATTGTGTAACTTCCGTTAGAAGAAAAAAGCCAACAGCTAATTCTTCCAAGTCTAAATAAGCTTTCAGGCCCCGCAAGTTAATTCTAAGATAGTTCGAACGTAACTTTCTTAGAAGTTGATTCGAAGTTTTGCATCTCCACGTATTTCGGAGGTGGATTAAATCTGTTAACCCCTGCACATGATTATTTTTCTTGCGTATACTGCTCTCCTAACGTTATAGATATAGCGGAGAAGCGTATTCGAGGGGCTACTGTTGGGGGAAAATACTCCATCCTTGGGGATATTGCTATAACATGACAAAGGCAGGTGATTGAATCAAAGGTTTCCAGCATGTAACTCCAGAAGTACATTAGATCAAGTTCGAAGTATGGAAGTGAACTCTAGTTCGGAGTATATCTTCGAACTTGGACTCTTCCGAGAGCTTCCTTGCCAGCTAGGATGGAAGACTTATCTTCTTTCTCATTAGATTAGTTTTTTACCATTTTAGCCCTATTAAGGGTACCGAATAGTTTCCACTATATCGGTTGTAATAGAGGGATAAAAGGGTATTTTCCTTAATGTTTGGGCCTATAAATACCCCCCGTTTACCCTGTAATGAGGACCGGATACAAATTATTCAATACACATCTTCGAACTGTTTTGAGCTATTATCCTTTCAAAGGCTTGAAATAGTTTACTTCGCAAACACTTCGTTTGTTGGTTTCTAATCTTTAGAAACCTATTAGCGTAATCTTTTACGCCAACAGTAGGCTTTAGCTACTCTCCTCTTGTCTATTTCTATGGCTTCTAAAGCCCTCAATCTCTTATCGGTCACTTCTTCTAGATTGTCTTTCAAAAGAGTTTCATACTTGTCAACAGATAATCCATCTTGCTTTAACACTCTTAGAGAGCCAAGCTCTACTTCTACAGGTAGAACAACTTCTTGTCCATACACCAACTCATATGGACTAACTTTGGTAGCACCATGCTTTGCAATTCTATAAGCCCATAGTGCCTCGGAGAGCACTTCACGCCACCTTTTAGGGAATTCTTCAATTTTCTTCCTTGTGACCTTAATCATGGTTTTATTACTAGACTCGGCCTGACCATTGGCCTAAGCATAGTTGGGCGAAGAGTTGATCAACTTAATACCATAATATTCGGCAAAGTCCCTCACTTCTTTAGAAACAAACGAACTACCTTGATCTGTAGTGAAAGTTTGAGGAATCCCGAATCTATGTATAATGTGTGAGTCATGTTCTTGAGAGCTACGGCCTCGGTCCACTTGGTGAAGTAATCCGTCGCCATCAACACGAACCGCTAAGGAACAAGGTCCCCGCGCCAAAAGGCTCAGCCAACCGAAGGGAACAAGGCAATCGGAGTGTAGCTTTCGACCACAGTGGCTGAACCCTCTGCGTGGTGTCCTCGGACCACAGTTGTCAAACCCTCGACATGAGGACTCCGGCCACAGTGGTCTTACACCCTCTACAGTGGTTTCGGACCCCAGTGGCTGAACCCTCCGTAGAGTGGCTTCGGACCCCAGTGGCCGAGCACACAGAATGAGTTTTGACCCCAATGGCCGAACCCAGTTCCACTCTAGACGAACTACCCGGTGGGAGGCTTCGGCCCGCACTGGCCGAACATACCTCCGGCCTGGCAGGGCCCCTCGCTATTATGGTCCGAGATACCGTCGACTTGGTCGAACCCCCGTCCGGGTGATGGGACGGCTCACAGTGGGCAAAACCGCTGGAGCAACTGATGCCACCGCCATACAATTGGGCTGGGACCTTGTGGGCTCCATACATATCACAATCAGAGCACCCTCCGCAACATCACGCTATTCCTTGTTTTCCTTCGCAGTATTATAACTGTAGGGATAAACCGACACAGCAGAAGGGGGCATCGCCCATAGGTTGTCCATAGTACCTTCGAATCGGTTTGCGTAGGACGAAGCTAAGGGAGATGATTGTGAAGAGGCAAAGGACAGGGAGTCTGAAGCCATCACAGTCAGAATAGGGTCTCAGGAAGTCCCAATCCCAAAGGCCCCTTCGCCGAAGCCCGACAGAGGTAAGTCCCCTACTTCGGCCGAAGCCAATGCTGGAGCCTGGTCTGATAGGCCAAACGAGGTCAGTCCGACTAGTAGGGTCCGCGGCGAAGGCCCCTCCGATTATGAAACATGCGAGGCTGATCTGGGTGGAACCCCTTCGGCCAAAAATAACATGAACAATGCAGTGGCGCCTGGTACCAAGCCACAACCATCTTGGGCACCTCTAGGTATGTCCAAATCATAGAAAAGGCGTCTGCAATGCCTACGGACATAGGAGATGCGCGAGAATAAAGCCGAAGATGAGACAGGTATGGAGGATCAAGCCGGTTGAGATAACCAACTCGGCTCCTAGTCCAAGTGGTGACGACGGCGACATGCTCGATGATGACTACTCACCCGTCTCCGAGGGACCCGCACCTCAGGTGATGGACATCAACGTCGTCATGCTGCCCGCCTAGTTTTCCCTACCATAGGACGAGGCCGAGGTCGCCTAGTTGAACCTCGGCCCATGCAACGCTATTTTTGAAAAAACCGAGGATACGACTCGTCATCTGAAGCCTCTCCACGTTAGGGGTCACATTGATGGGAAGCTGATCTCGAGGATGCTGGTTGATGGTGGCGCCACTGTTAACCTAATGCCTTACTCGCTATTGAAGAAACTTGGCAAGAGCGAGGAGGACCTGAAGAAAACTAACTTAATGCTCAATAGCTTCAATGGAGAGTGTTCCGAGGCCAAAGATGTGCTCTCCATGGAGTTGACACTAGGCAACAAGATATTGTCTATGACATTCTTCATCGTCGACGTGCAAGGTAACTACAGTGTGCTGCTCGGGTGTGATTGGATTTACGCAAACTGCTGCATTCCTTCTATTTTGCACCAATGCCTAATTCAGTGGGACGGCGATGAGGTAGAGGTCATACCCGCAGATACTTCGGCCCAAGTAGCATTGGCCGATGTGTCCATTGACACCATCCACAACAAAGCAGAATGTCTATCAGGTAGGGATCTTTCGGATTATGACTTTGTTAGCGTGTCCGGAGGATGTTTCGTACAAGTGTCTGTAAAGTCGGCTGGTGTAGCACAGCTGTTTCTAAATTAGTAGTCATGTCTAGCAAAATTAATCTAGATTGGCTAAAGTCTCGTGTAGAGCAATATCGGTCTGCTAAAGCCGGTATTGCCGAGGCCATCGAAGACTTTAGCGAAGTAGAGAAATTACGACAAGGTATTGCGTTGGCTGATCCTTTAGAATAAGTTGACATATGCGATGGTAGCATCCTAAGGCCGACTTTTGTAAATCAACATTTACAACATGATGAAAAGGTCGAAGTAATAAAGTTGCTTCGGTCGTATGTCGATTGTTTTGCATGGGAGTATAGCGAGATGGTTGGGTTAAGCCACGAGCTCGTGGAGCATCGGCTACCTATCAAATCTGGATTTAGGCCTTACAAATAGCCTCCTCGTCGCTTTAATTCAGCCGTTTATGACTGAGTTAAAGAAGTGGAGAGGTTGCTCAAAGCTGAGTTTATTAGCCCATGCGGGTATGCTGAATGGGTCGATAACATTGTGCCTATAGAAAAAAGGGGAGTGGCAAAATACGAGATTGTACTGATTTCAGGGATCTGAACAAGGCCACTCCAAAACACGAGTACCCCATGCCGATAACCGACATGCTAATCAACGATGCTTCAGGACACAAGGTAATAAGTTTTCTTGATGGCAATGCTAGTTATAATCAAATCTTTATGGTCGGAGAGGACGTCTACAAGACATCCTTTCGATGCCTTGGTTTTGTCGGTTTGTTTGAGCGGGTTGTTATGACTTTTGGTTTAAAGAATGTTGGCACTACATATCAACGTGCTATGAACTTGATCTTTCATGACTTGTTAGGAGATATGTTAGAAGTTTACATAGATGATGTTGTAGTCAAATCGGACGCTATGGGAAAGCATTTAGCCGATTTGTAAGTTGCTTTTGATAGGATGCGACAGTATGGCTTGAAAATGAACCAGCTCAAATGTGCTTTTGGCGTGTCGGCGGGTAATTTCTTAGGATTCATGATTCATGAAAGAGGTATAGAAATTGATCCTAAGAGGCTTGAGAAA
The DNA here is from genome assembly GCA_019279435.1 of Zizania palustris. Lineage (NCBI taxonomy): Eukaryota > Viridiplantae > Streptophyta > Magnoliopsida > Poales > Poaceae > Zizania > Zizania palustris. Next base: position 97,754,906 of record JAAALK010000079.1, on the reverse strand, counting down.
ATTAGAAACTTTGCAGCGCCAACATGAATGAATGATGTGCAGAAGTTGCTAGGCAAGATGAATTATTTGTGTCGCTTTATATCTAATTTGTCTGGCAAAATTGATGCCTTGTCCCTATACTCTTGGGGCAAGGTAGCAAAATGCCTTTGAAAAAATTAAAGAGTGCTTATCATAACCACCCGTGGTTAGAGCACCAAAAGACGGAATTCCGTTTCGGTTGTACATTGCCACCGCATATAGCGTGATAGGGGCCGTGCTAACCCAGGAGGTGGAGGGAAAAGATTACATCATCATGTTCTTGAGCCACCACCTGCTGGATGCCGAAACCAGGTACGTGTTTGTAGAGTGCTTATGTTTATCACTTTACTACGTATGTGCCAAATTACGTCACTTTCTTCACCCTACTACATGTATTGTCGCTTGCCCAACTGATGTTATAAAATACATGTTGCAAAAGCTGATTCTAAGTGGAAGAATCAGAAAGTGGTCTTACGCCTTGATTGAGTATGATTTGGCCTACGAACCTCTAAGAGCTATGAAAGGCCAAATTGTTGCTAATTTCATAATTGATCACCGCATAGATGTCAATTGGAGTGGAAGTGTTGCTCTAATTGAGGTAGTACCATGGAAACTTTATTTTGATGGCTCGGCTTGCAAGAGTTGCCAAGGAATTGGAGTGGTTCTCATATCACCTAATGGGGCGAACTTTGAGACCTCGGCCCGTTTAGAATTTCCCTCTACTAATAATCAAGCTGAATATGAAGCCTTATTACTAGAACTTGAATTACTAGAATCTATAAGTGCTAAGCATATCCATGCGTATGGTGATTTTTTGTTAGTAGTGCAACAAGTAGATAAGAGTGCTCAATGTTATAATGGCTTGCTAAATAGCTACTTGGATAAATGTTTAGACATAATTTCTACTTTTGACAACTTCGATATTTCCCACGTGTCTAGAGAAGCCAATTCAATTGCAAATAATTTGGCTCGGCAAGCATCTGGCTATCAAGTCAGGAGAGCAAAATTTTATGTACAAGAAAAGCCAATGTTTGGTCTTACTGCCGAAGCTAGAAGCTTCAAGCAAGCGCGAGGTCTGTCGAACCCTACGGGTCAGACCCCTCCAGCCACCGTAGGGTATCATGCACTGGAGCCCTCGCGCCGGGACACCCCATCCACCAAAGGGCCTGGTGCACTGGATCCCGTGCGCTGAATCCTGCTGTGCAGTGGAGGTTTTCAGGAACCAGAACCCTCCGGTGGAAGGCTTCGGACTAACCGGCTCCGAACGACCGACCCAGTCAACCTTCGGCAGAAATGGGAAGATTTCGGGGGGCACTCTGAGATCAACAGCTTTGACATCACCCTAGGAAAGGAGTCAGCGAACCCTCTAGAAGTCCATAATGGCGATTGGAGAATTCCAATCATCTGGTATTTAAGAAACCCTAGTCAAAGGGTTGATCAGAAAGTTCAGCGACAAGTGGTTAAATTTGTGTTGCTAGATGATGTACTGTATCACCGAACTATTGATGGAGCACTTTTAAGGTGTTTAGATGATGAACTGTCCTAGGTAGCTACGGGAGAAGTCAATGAAGGGCTTTGTGGCACTCATCAGTCGACCCAGAAAATGAGTTGGATGCTCAAAAGAGCAGGTTTCTAATGGCTGACTATTTATAGTTCGAAGAACTCTACGAAAAAGTAAAGTATGGTTACTGAGTGTTGTGCAAAGCATCAGATTGTTGTACAAATCATTGTGTCTGACGGACCCTATCGCAATGCGTATGGTCCCCCACCCACAAGGAGGGGCAGGGGAGTAAGGAACAACAAGATGCTTTCAAAGCAATTCATATTAATTTAATAATCATACTTTTACATCAAGAGAAATTTTGGTCTAAGCCTAGGTAAAATCGGAGACCCATTCGGCCTCTAGAACTACTTCTAAGGCTACTTTGACCTCCGGAGCTCGAAGTCGTCAAAACTGTCTTTTTAGTTCGAGTGCTTCTTTTCTTCTTTGAAGCTCGTAGTTTCTTTTGCTCCTCTTGAAGTTCACCCCAAGTCAGAAGCCTTTCGGAGTTAGCCTCCGCAGGGTCTTCGGCCTGATACTCCGAGTCAGACCAATCTACATATTCGGAGGATGAAGATGTTTTTTCCTTTTCCTCCTCCTTGATATAAGTTAAGACTTCATGGCAAACTTCGGGGGCTATCTCTCCTTGATCTCCGCGAGGAACAGAGAAGCGTGAGCGGCGGTAAGGCCTTAAGCTTTCAAGGACTGACCACTATCGATGGAGCCCTTCATTAATTTCTAATATTTCGAAGTCAGGCTCCGAAGGACATGGCAAAACCTAAAAGACTAGACATGCGGGTCGGTCGGCGGAGCAGGAGGTGTCGGAGCTGGCAAAGCTGGAAGCGGACGCCTTGTTTGAGCTTTTTTTTGCCGACGGGCCTCGTCGATCCAAGCTTTGGCTGCAGCCTTGTGGTTCGTTTTCCAGATTGACCGGAAAGCTTCCCAAGCCGAGGCTACATCTTGCGAAGGACGCAAAAATCTCTCGACGGCGAAGCCTGCGGGTGTCGAACCCCCAACCGAAGCGACGGAAATCCCAATGGATTCGAGGTGACGGAGGACTCCGATTCTAGCACATTGTCCGGAGATCTCTCCGTACCGGACACCGGATCCCATCATCAGCGACGTCGCCACTTGAATCCTCTTCAGCTTCCAGTCAAGGGGCTCGCTCGCCGCAGCAGAAGACGAAGGGCACATGGTGCCGAAATATTCTAAGGTACCCTGAAGGGCATCCAAGGTATGCTCCGCTATGGTAGAATTCTTCGTCTCTGCCGCCTCCAGCCCCGCAGCAGCAGCAGATACTTCGGCCATCCGGGATAGCAAGGTGCTCTTCTGAGCCATCACTTGTTTGAGCGAGCCTTGAAGCTCTACCAGTTGAGTGCTCGAAGTAGCTGCCGCCTGCCGGAGCTTCTCCACCTCCACTCGGAGCACCAAGCACTCGGCTTCGGCCTCTTGGGCCGATGTTTGGAGCGTGGCGCTGCTCTGTTGTTTGAGCCAAAGGGCTTCGTCGGTGGTGGCCCTAGCCCTCCGTTCTTCAAGGAGCTCTTTCTCCAACCGAAGTGTTTTGTCTTCAGAGTCTTTGAGCGCGGATTGAAGGGTGGTAACCTTCCTCTTAAGCCGGTTGGTTTCGACCTCGTTGGAAGTCGCTGCCGCTCTAGCAAGGACAAATTTCTACAAGAAGAGAAAGTACATACCAAGTAGTTACATTTGTCAATTAAAGATATTTGTGGTACTTTGTATACCTGAAGGGCAGCCCTTTCGAGGGCTAGATTAAGCTCCGGGGCTCTGGCTTCGCTCAAAACGGAGACCAAGTCGAAGTTTACGACTTCTTGGCCTTTCTCCGCCAAGGGCTCCAGAAGCACCCGGAGGCCCGTTCGTTGCTCCAAGAAGGGAGCCAATAAAGGGAGCCAGGACAAAGCCTGGCGGTCATCTGCAGTCGCCTCTTCCTCCGAGTTACTTGCTGAAGGCTCGTTGGAAGAAAGTGTTGTCATCAGAGCAGGGGGAGGCCAAGACTTGTCATGCTTTTTCCCCTCCCCGGTATGAAGGCCAGAGGAGTGACTTCGGTGGAGGTAGATCCTCCTTCGACTGGTGTCCTTCGGCTGGAACCGCCTCGACAGAGACGACTCCCACCACCGGAGCCGGGGCATCCATTGGAGCCGAGGTGTCCATCGGAGCTGCAACTCCGGGAGAAGCTGGAGCTTCGTCTGCAGCCGGGGCTACGTTACCCTTCGACGCACCTAGAACATTGAGGTACTTGATGAACATTTTTGGGTAATAATTTTTGCAGGAATTGACAAGGGCAAAAGTTTTGAAGTCTACCTTCGGAAGAGCCTTGAGGTAAAATGGTCGGGTCCTCCAGGACTTCGTACATATGGAGAATCTCATCAAGGTCGTCCCCCGAAGTCCTCTCTGGTATAGTTGCCGTAGGAGGCTTGACCTCCGCTTTTATCACCCCAGCCACGAGTGAGTTGGGGATGGCCACTTCCAGCTCCGAACTCGCAGTGACTGGTGCTAGAGTGTGTGTCGTGTCCGCCTCCGCAGCCTCCCGAGCAGAAGCTTCGGTTGTGGCCACTGCTTCATCTTCTTTGCCATCCAGAAGATAGTTGTCAAAGTATTTTGCCAATTGGGCATCAGAGCCCTTGCTTTCGGAGCCTTTGTTCCCAGAGTCATCCGAAGCTGAGCTCTGAATGCCCAGGGATGACGTAGAGGACGCTGGGGTTAGCCGAGGAGGAATTTTGGCTATTTTCTTCCCTTTCTTGATGGGGGTCTTCCCACCTTTCTTTGAGGGCTCGGCGACGGCTTTTCTTTTTTCGGGGGGCTGCTTTGGTTGGGTTGAAGTCTGGCAGAGGAGGAGGCACCATTCTGAGGGCCCCCCATACTCTGTTGGAGCGCTCCCAGCTCCCCACGAGCTCTATTCTTTTTTGCCTTTCGACCATCGTAGGGGCTCCGAGCACCCGTTCAGTGGCTCTTGTTATCTGCTCTAGATCTAACGCCAGTGGAGCCGCTGAAAGAAGGTAGCTTATTATAAGTATGTTATTCTTTCTTCTAACATATTATTGCAGGAAGTACGAAGGCTTACCTAGACTTCGAAGCTCACCCTCCGAAGCGCTTTGGAACGCTATCGGCCAGTCTACCCCAAGAGGTGGAATTCAGAGTGCTATAAACTCTTCAGCCAGGTAACGCATGCTCATGAGGCTGGCAACTGAAGTTAATAGCCCTAGCCGCATTGAGAGCAGGCTAGGGTTCGGGGTGACCTCCGCCTCCTTCTGAAACCAGATTTCCTGGAGGGGTCATGTGAAGGGGGAATATTCTCCAACTTTGGCGTAGAACCACTGAAGGATCCAGTTGGTGTACCATCGATGGTTGATAGCCTTCGCTGGAAAGTGCTTAGCGTGCTCCCTCCATAGCTGGAAGTTAACACTTCCGAAGGCTGTTATCACCTTGGTGTCTCTAGGGCCATCTTGTGGCTTCAGCTGACAGATAGCCTCGTGGGTGGCGGCAAAGACCTCTAACCAACCTTCGCATCCTTCAGCTCGAAGCGCCCATTCGAAGATGGCTAGCCGGGTGATGGCGTTGGGAGATAGCTGAGGCAAGGTAATATGGAACATTTCCAGTACCTCTGATAAAAAGTTGATGGCAGGAAGTCCTAGACCCGCTTCGAAGAATGCCTCGAAGACCACAACTTCTCCGCTTCGTGGCCTCGGGGTTGATTCTGTTCTGGGGACCCGAGTCCTCATTCCGGGCCCCAGCTTACGTACACACACACTCATACCTAAGAACCCTGAAGTAGGAGTGTGGAAACAAAATGTTAACACGTCTCCTTCGGCTAGGGCTGGCAAGAAGCCAAAGGTGACGAATCAGATGTTGTTAAACAAACACCAAAGAAAAGATAAGGAAACCGCCCCCCACGCAAAAAGGCTAAGTCAGACGAAGGGGCCAAAGCAGTCGGAGGGTGGCTTCAGACCACAGTGGTTGAACCCTCTGCATGATGACTTAGGGCCATAGTGGCCAAACACTCCGTACGATGGCTTCGGACCCTAGTGGTCGAACCCTCCGTATAGGGGCTTCGGACCCCAGTGGCCGAACCCTACGCAGAATAGGTTCAGACCCCAATGGCCAATCCAGGGTGTGCTTTGGACAAACCCTCCGGTGGGAGGCTTCACCCCACAATGGCCAAAAATTCCCATGGACTGGAAAGACCATTCGCTGATATAGTCCGAAATGCCATCGACCTGGCCGAACCCCCTTTGGGTAGTGGGTTCGGCTCATAGTGGGTGAAATCACTGGAGCCGGCGGTGCCTCCGCCATACAATTGGGCAGGGACCCCATGGGCTCCGTACACATCACAACCGGAGTACCCTCCGCAACTTAACATTGTCCCTTGTTTTCCTTCGGAGTATTACAACTGGCAGGGAAAAACAGACGTGGCAGAGGGAGACATCGTCCACAGGCTGTCCGAGGTACCTCCAAATTGACTCGCATAGGATGGAGCTAGGGGAGAAGGGCATGAAGAGGCGAAGGATGGAGAGTCCGAAGCTGTCATAGTCCGAGTAGGGTCTCAGGAAGTCCCAATCCCGAAGGATCCCTCACCGAAGCCCGACAGAGGTAAGTTCCCTGCTCCAGCCGAAGCTAGCGCCGGAGCCCGATCCGATCGGCTGAACGAGGCCGGTCCAATTGGCATGGTCCGCAGCGAAGGGCCCTCTAATTATGAAACACACAAAGTCGATCTAGGTGGTTGTGGGATTGGAATGGCGACTAGAGGGGGGAGAATAGGCACCTTGACACTTTCTTGCGAATGTGATGGCCTGTTCGGATCACCCAACGCACCTCAAATGTTGATCAAATCAATTTTGAACAGAGTAGTGCAATAACAGTGCAAAACTTGATTCAAAATCACAGTTCAGAGCAAATCAGAGTTTGAACGGTCGATCTGTATTGCCAGTATTTGGAACTTTGAAATACAATTGCTATTTCGGCAAATGAATAGTCGACAGGACGGTGTCGACCATTGAATCTCCCACAGGTTTAAAAAAATCAGAAAAACACTCAGAAATTCAAATTCAGTTACAGAAACTGAATTAGATTAACACTATTTGATTTTGAAAGAAATCATATGAATCCTAAAAAATTCTGGACAGTGAATAGTATTATTCAGATTCAGTTTTGATTCAGAATGCAGAATTCAACTTCAGAACAAATTTAAATTATAAAACAGCACAATTCAAACAGTCAATAGATTCTATCAGATTTGAAACTACAACAGAAACAGATCTGACTTTGAACAGATTTGATATGGCCTTGAAAACAGAATTCAATCCTCAATTACAGGACTGAATAATTTCAACTCAAATTAAAAAACAGAATTGGACTAAAACAGTCTAAATCAAATCTATACAATTTTGGACAATGAATATTAAAATAGATTTCAAATTACTGATTTAAAATTTTCACTCTTGATGTTAAATCAGATTTGCAATTTGACTATGATCTATCACCTAATCACTAAAACTTTTCTGCAATAGCAATCAACCAAACTAGCTTCAATTTGGAAAACCAGATTTTAAACTCACAAAGATTTCAGAACAGAGTTACTAATGAAACCTGTGTTGAAAACTGAACCTTGTCTCTGAATATATACTTAATCAGCAAGATTGAAAATTCTTTACTAAAAAACAAATAGTAGTCAAGCAATGGTGATGATCTACAACTTAAAACAAACATTCTGAAAATGAACAGTTGTTACAGAGATCAAAACTGAACTGAATTAGATGAATCAAACCTAAAAACAGAATTTAGTTTTGTAACCGAGCTCAATTCAGAATTACAATTTCATGTTTTCAAATTCCAATCAGATTACTCAACTACAGATCAGTTTCAAAAGTATAGCCAGAATCAGTTTCAAATAAGCTAAGCACTAAGATGAAAAAATAGATTTCAGAAAATGAGACAATCCTGAACACTAGTATTTAAAGCTGCAAATAGAATTCAGAGACTCAGTTCAATCCAATATGAACATCACAATAGGTAACAAACAAACCAACAGAGGAAAAATGGTAGAACATCTCATTCTCAAATGAACCAAAATTATAACCCTTCTGCTGGTTCAAATCGAATTAGCTTCAGTGCTTGAAATCAAACAGCGATCAGGGTTGTTCACAGTTTGGGACGATCAGGGCTGTTCACAGTCTGGGATGACAGGCATGGCGTGTAGAACATTCGGATCCCAACACCTAGCGTTGATAAAGATGCACTTCCCAAACAGAGAAATATGCACAGCAGTGTAGATGATTCACAGCAACAACAATCGATTCGTCGGTGTTCTCAGCAAAAAGATGGCAGAGCAATTGCAAGCACACACAACAAAACGCAGATGGACTATTGCCGATCCGACAAAAGTTGCTAACAGGAATTCATCTTGATGAACAGTGCAAGAGATAGATAAAAGAAACCAGCAGAGAAATTTTGAATAATATTCTGGCTTTCTGAATCAAACCTCAAAAATGGCAGCCAAGATGATGATGAACAGTAAAAGCAACATTTCATCAAACATGTAAAGTGCTACCCAAAACTGAAACACTTGAGGCAGAGTTAAATTCCAGAACTTTGATACCTTGTTTGATCAGCAAAAGAATCAAGAAGATATTGCATAAACTACTTGCAAATTTCAAAAATGGAACATTCAACACATCCACAACAAACGTTGTATAGACTTCAACAACAAGTTCTACAGAGATATCACAATAAAACAGCTCTCAAAACTGAATCCACTGCTAAAGGCATACCTGTGCCCAGGCTTCACGGTTCATCGCTCATTTCCTGTAGCTTTTTCAAATTGTGAATAGTATCGACAATTTGATCTCTCCAGCAGAAAAACTCAGAACAAATTTAATAAAAAGCTATATGGTTCAGCCAAAAGAACAACCACCTGCCCATGGATATGGTCCTCTATTTATTGGCCAACCATGGGGGTATTTTCTAAAAAGAACCCTCTAGAATTAAAATATTACACCAATGTCCTATTCCTTGTAATATATTTTCAGAATTAAGAAATTCTGAAAAATATACCAAAGGAGTACAATTTCTCTAGACACTTACTAAAATTAAACGTAGTTTATTACATAAAGATTCAACACTAAAAAGGACTCATAACTATTGAAATTAACAAAACTAGATTTGTGACGGTTTTCTGCAAAAACCGACAAAGCCTCTCAACCCTTCGACTCATGACACCACTTTGCTACTCCGAGCGCCAGCAAGCCACTTCCGCTCTCAATCCCCTTGAGCCGCTTGAATGCTTGCCCTAGCCTCCCTCTCGCAGACCCATTCGTCAGGTCGTCGCAATCAATCGTTTGTTCAAGTCTTGCTCGGTCTCTTTGTGCACTCGTGAGATCTTCTCCAAGTTTGCCCAGCCTCCCTGATCCTTCGACATCAAGCTCCCCGCTTGACCCTCAATCACTTGCCATCGATAGTTGGTCAGCATCTCTACCCTGCACATCCAAGACAAGCCAAAACAAGAACGTGACGCACCACTGAAACCCTCACCACACAATCCTCTTTTTACATCGAACACCTCGATGCACTCGACCTGACACACAACCAATCGCTCAACCACTCAATCGGTCAAAAGCTCATCCTTGTCAATCACTCATCATTCAGACAAAAACCACCCTTGGTTTCACAATCTCCCCCTTTATGAGTGCATTGACAACCCCAAGCAAAGACATGATGAAGAATTCAAGTTAAGCGGACAAGTGACCATAAAAACTCATAAAAGAGCAAAACATGTTACATGGTAAAAGATCTCCCTCTTGGGGAAAAACTCATGCAAAACAAAGCATTTTGGCAAAAGCATCTCAAGACATGAGCAAAAGCATCGGCATGATGAAATCCATTACTCCCCCTTAACCAAGCAATCCAAAAGCCAAAGCATCATGTAAACTATTTCTCCCCCTTTGACAATGCAAGCATCAAGGAGATAAAAAGATGCAAAGAGAGGAATGAGGGTAAAGCAGAGATGTGAGCTTCTGAAACATGAGCAACTGCAATTACAATACAAACAAGTATTTGCTTTGACTATTGTCTAAAAGTACTGTATGACCAGCTCAGGTGAATACCATCCAAACAAAATGCATGAACAAGCATTTTCAGATTTTAGAAATTAGAAGCATCACCACTCAAACTACCATACTAGACATGTCAGGACATGAGATGCAAAAGCTAACCAAATACTAACCAGATAAGCATATCCCACTTCAAGGAGTTTCAGCAAACATGATATACAATGAATTTTAACTTTTCAGTTTTGTGCTAGGGGTTATTTGCATGTCAACGTTATGCTAACCGACCAAGCCAAGCCTAGGTCAAGCAAAAGAACATTGGAATCCTAAAGCATTGGTCTCGGTATACACTACGATGTCTCAGTTCTTACCAAAATGCTATGGTAAGAAGTCCAGAACAAAGTAGTGCGACAAAGTAAACCCACCTCGATCTTTTCAAATTTAGCACACAACAGCATGAATATCATTCATTTTCATTTTCATTCATTTTTCATTTTCATTTTCATTCATTTTCAGCATAATATTTTTGATGAAATCAAGATGCGTATTAGCATCTAAGTGAAAAGGACCTAGCTACCATGTGTGTAAAAGCTAGCAAAAGCACTCAACCCATTCAAGCTAGTTTCTAGACTAAGCAGTGATCGTTTTCAAATTTTCACAAATAAAAGCCATGCTCATGACAATTATCAGATGAAATCATGCCAAGTACAGTCAACAGTATTAAACACAATACTACAAAGGCATTACAAAGCATGTACTTGTAAAAGCAATTAATCATATCACAGAAGCTCATGCAATGCTACACAACTCCCCCTCAAAATATGCTAGAAGCTCTCGAATGCTCAATGAGAGGGTGAGTTAAAAACTATTTTGGAATGCAGCATCGCAAAAAATCGAGAACCAAGCAAAGTAGTAGACTGATCATGCACCGGATATGAACCATGATAAAAAGTGTGTGGTCTACCTACAAAGCACAAACCTAGAAAACGACGAGGTCACCCAACCCGTCGAGCACCAAAGCCTATTACACGTGGTCTAGCACCATATGAAGCATGGTGTACACCACAAGAGGCAAAATCACTCATTAGACCATGTGGGGCCTCAAAATCAAGATAAGAGCGAAAAACAGACTCATGCATACCGAAAGATGGGTAATGCATGTCCTGAAAGATCATAGCAAAAGACCGTCGCTCATCCCTTATACGACGAAAGCAAAACCCAACCAAGTGACCCACCTGATGACAATAAGAACAGTGATAAACTCTCTTGGGTGTATGAGCATTGGTCTCAGGCGCAAATCTCACAGTTTTCTTGGGTTTTTGCTGAGGAGGTTCATCTGGTGAACGAAGAGCTTTCTTTGTAGGTTGGGTAGGATTCTTGGCTTTTTGATCGGTGTCTAACTGGGCTCTCTCTTTCTCAAGGGTAGTGGGAGGAGTGAACATAGTTTCGCTCAAAGTGTTTGGGGTAGTTCTCTCAAAACCCAACCGGAGAGCTAACCCTACCCTGTATGGACACATTTTTGTTTTAGCCAAAAGCAGATCCATCCTACCCTTTCCTTCACTGTATTTTTCCACCACAGATAGAAGGTAATCATTCTCACATTTCAATTTTTTCACTTGCTCTCTAGCAAAACTAAGTTGGTGCTTAAGGGTGATGTAGGTGCGACACACCGGTTGCACATCCTTAGAACACTCAGCACTCTCCAATATAGCCTTAAGTTCATCAACATGCCTATTTCTCAAATTAATGCTTTCAACAAGTAAAGGACAGTTCATGCATTCGTTGATGACCGCAGGACTAGACTCCACCACCAAAAGCTGCTTTTCAGTTAACTCAAGTTTTTCAACAGTTTGAGCATGTCTAAAACGTAGCTGAGCAAGTTCATTCATGACAGTAAAACATGACTCACAATCGGCATCATCAGACTTAGATTTCAAAATTGCAAGTTCAGTGGAAATAGTTTCAAGTCTGAGTTTTAGTTCTTTTCGTTCTTTAGTAGCAAGTTTAAGCAATCTATCCTAAGAATAAACAAGATCATGCAATTCATCATTTTGAACAAGAAGCTGGTCGTGGGATAGATAGACCTCATAAGTGTCGAGCTCATCGCTGCTATTGATGCTGTCAACCACGAAGCAAAGGTCGGTGAGGTCCATTGTCTTCTTCTCCTTCATCTATTTCTTGGGAGGCTCCTCTTCCTCTGAGCTTGGCTCCTCTCTTGACATGTTGTCGATGTCGCTGAGGGCGGCCACAAAATCTCTGGCTACTCTTTTAGCCAATTTTCCTCGCTTCCATCTAAAGTAGGGTTTCTTGTTCCACTTTTGGTGCTTGTGCTCATTCTAATTTTTCATTTTCAATTTAGGGCAATTTTCTTTTATGTGAGACGTATCTCCACATTCAAAACACCCCTGTGACCCTCCTCTCCTTTGGTCTAGTATATCATTTTAGAAGCGAGTGAACTTCTTGACAATGAGAGCTAGCTCCTCATCATCTAGAGCGTCCACTTGTTCTTTTGTGACAGAGACAAGGGATGACACGTCAAAAGCACCAGAATAAGCACAAACTCCAGAAACACCAAAAAAATTACCTCCAGATGAGGTACCACTGCCAGGACTAGAAACCAAAGCAATCGAAGGCAACAAAGCTTTTCCATCTCTTGGTCGAGATGCCTTGGCAATCTCGGTGGACTTAAGCTTACTAAAGAGTTCATCGCAAGTCAGAGTGTCAAAACTTGCTGACTCTTCAATACTAGAGATCTTCAACTCCCATATGCTACGATCAAGAGCATAGAGAAGTTTGATCGCCCTATCATCGTCAGAGTAAGCCAAAGTCCCAGTGGAGCACAAATTACTCACAATTCCATCAAAACGCGCAAACATGGCATCTACAGATTCGCCAGGGCCTTGCACAAACATTTGGTATTCTTGATTATAAGTGCTTTGCCTCCTAAACTTAATATGGGTAGTGCCCTCATGAAAAGTTTTCAATGTGGTCCAAATTTCACGCGCAGTTCGTAGGTTGTTGGAACGACGGATCGAACCAGCAGGTTTTGGTGGAAAACAAGAGTAGTGTATTCAATGCCTTGGATTGCCCGTTCGTTACAACTGTAGTGGGGGGTATTTATAGGGCGCCCCGCCCAGAGGACTAAGCGCCTCCGGGCTGCCAACGGCCACCCGACCGACCCTGACCGATAGTACAGACAAAAAGGTACATAGTACAGACAAGAAGATTCGACTCTGACAGCGTATCGGCCGTGTCGGACGCTTCCTGCGCCGCCCGACACGGCTCAGAAGATCGCGATCCTGTCCTTTCATACGACCGCCTGGTCCTTTTCCTGCCAAGACTCTCTTTGGGCTCGTCTCGCCGGGCCTGCTGAGAGCCCCGGACCTTCAGCCTCCGGAAGGCGGGCTCCTGTGTCCTACGCTGAAGGGCGACCTCCTGCTTCGCTCCTCCGGAAGGTGACCTCCGGCTTCGCTCCTCCGGAAGGTGACCTCCGGCCACGCTTCTCCGGAAGGTGACCTCCGGCCACGCTCCTCCGGAAGGTGACCTCCGGCCACGCTCCTCCGGACGATGGCCTCCGGCCACGCTCCTCCGGACGATGACCTCCGTCATCAAGCCTGGGCCCTCCGGCTGGGGGGCCCACCTCGCTGACTCCAGGGATTATCTCCCCCAACAGTAGCCCCTCGCTTCTTCCCGCTCGTAGTCCTGCAATAGGAGGGGGTGGAAGCGCACAAGATAATCCCGCCAATTTACAAGAGTGCGTACCTCGCTTTAGGGCGCCGCGTCCGCCGGGGCGCTGGGGCGTACTGAGACGGGGAGCCGAGAGACCGGGGAATTAGACCCTGCCTCGGGCTTCCGCCCGCCTCCGAGGCACCGAGGAGGGGGTTGACCGAGCTGACCGGAGACTGGCGCATCTTGACTACGGGGGCTCCAACCCCGAGGGGCCGGGCGGGCGCCGCCGAGAGCAGTTAATACGCGTGTCGGTGGCACCGAAGAGGCGGATCGCCGAGAGATCGCCCCCGCGCCCCGATGCGCCACCCAGTTTGAATGCGGCGCCGCGTAAATCGCCACGTTCATACGCTAACCGAAACGGGAGTGGAACCGCCAGCCTTTCCGAAAGATATATATACCCTTGCCCTTCACGGCTTCTTCTTCTTTCACCCTCACGCGCCAACCGCGACCGCTTAGTCCACTGCCCACTCGCCCTCTGAGCCCCACGCTCCTTCCATCTTCTCTCCAAGAATGTCGAGGAAGCCGGTTCCCACAATGGCGATGGACCCGCGCTTCTTGCAGCGCCAGATGACGGCCGCGGCGGCAGCGGCGGCGACTGACACGCCAGAGGTGCGCGGCGCGCGCGAGCTCCGCCCCGCTTCCGAGCGATTCCGAGAACAGACGCTGGAGCTCGGGGCGTCTGCCTGCACTGAAGCTTCGATCGAGCAGGCGACCAGGAACCGCCTCGGCCCAGAGACGCCGGCGAGAAGGCCGGGGCGGGAAACGGCCCCACGGCCGCGGGAAGGCGAGGTCGTCGTCTTCGAAGCCTTCTTCGATGCGGGCCTGGGGTTCCCTGCCTCAGAGCTTCTTGCTGGGGTCCTGGAGGCGTTCCACCTGGAGCTCCCGCAGCTGTCCCCCAACGCCGTGGCCCGCCTCGCCATCTTCGAGTGGGCCATGCGCGCCGAAGGCTGCGAAGGGAGGGCGGAGGTCTTCGCTGAGATGCACGAAGCCCTCTGCCAACCGAAGAAAAAGGACGGCCGGGTGCTGGCCTTCGGGAGCATCAACTTCCAGCTCCGGAGGAGGTACGCGGACTCCTTCCCGGCGAAGGCCACCAACGAAAGGTGGTACTCGAAGTGGGTGAACCGGTGGTTCTACGTTCGCGTAGGGCTCACCTCCGGCTTGGCCGGAATACCGCGCCACATTTGGTTCCGGAGAGAGGCGCGGGTCGAAGTCAACTCCGGGGCCATCTCGTCGAGGGTACAACTTCTCCAGATCGTCGCCCGCCGGATGAGCATGCGGGACTTGGCGGAGGAGTTCGTGGCCCTCGAGATCCCCCCGCTGAAGGAGGAGTGGCCCGCCTTGCTCCGGAGCAGCCGGGACGCGTCGGTGCCGACGGAGCTCTCTCGCCAACTTGGTAAGTCTCAGCTTTCTTTCGCCTTCAGTCTTGCTTTTGCGCACTTGAGGGATACCCCGGCCCTGACGAAGAGGTGCAGGGTCGCTCGTCGCTCGGACACCCGAAGAGATTGCTCGCCTGGCGGAAAGGATCCTGGGGGTCCCCACCGCGGCCGAGCGGGCCCGCCGGTTGGAGCTGGTGGGCTCCTGGGAACGCTCCAACAGAGTGTGGGGGGCGCTCGAGCTCACGCCCCCGCCTCTACCGGAGGGCGAGATCCTCCGGGACGTCTCGAAGAGGAAGGCGGTCGATGCGGACGCCTGCACTTCTCCGAGCCGTTCGAAGAAGAAGAGGATCGTGAAGGGGCCGAAGCGCGCGTCGCCGGGACCTTCCTCGGCTTCTCGTTCGGAGGGAGGGGGCTCCAGCGAGGGAGTCCAGTCGGAGTCGGGAGATCTCCCGGAGGTTCCGGCTCCGGCTCCACCGATCCCGCCGAGCACCGAGGGGCGCGAGGATGCTCTCCTTCACCCGGGCCCAACGGAGCCTACGCCGGACGCCAACCAAGAGTCACGCATCGCCGGAGTGACGCCCCGCCCGGGGACCGCTTCTTCTCCGATACCCGTTTCGGCGGGCGGCTCCGCGGGCTCCGTCGAGAGCAGGGCTACGGACAGCTTGGGCCACGGGGGCCTCGCTGACCCACTCGCCGGCGTTGAAAGGAGCGCCGACAAGGAGGCGGAATTGGCCGCGGCGGTAGCGGGTTCTCCGCCGAACTCCATCGACAACCTTTTCTTCCGCCCGAGCCCGTCGGGCCACTTCCAGCCCCCGGACCGCGTCGACGATACTGCGGACGCGGGTACGGTAACTTCGTCACGCCTCTCCGTGCGCAAGGAGCTTCCCTGTATTTAACTTCCGTTGCTCGTACAGGTATTTCGGCCGGAGGCATGGAGCCAGTCGACCGTCACCCGGCAGATGCTCCGGACGCAAGGTCCGGAGCCCCTGTCACCGCGAAGGGGGGCTTGAATCCGCAGGACGAGGCAGAGTCCCGGAGCGCCGAGGGGGCTCCTCAGGAGCCTGTCGGGGGCGCCGAAGTCCGGCATCAGCCCCCCACCGACCTACGAACCGCAGCGCGGCTCCGTGCCGCTTCTGCGCCCTTTCCTGTCGGTCGGAGAGGACTTCGCCTCGAGAGTGGCTCCGATCCACGACTACTACCTGCGGCTGCGCGACGCCCCGGTGATAGGCGAGCTCGGGCGATCGGACAGCTTGGACCTCGGAAGGGCCATCGAGACGGCCGCGGGCCAGGTACTTTCTTTGGACATCCTTGACGCCCTCGTCGCGGCTCTTCTGACCATTTTTCCGCATGCAGGTGGTGGCGCTGGCGCAGGGGCAGATGTCCGCTCTGCTTCTTGAGCGCGAGCATCACGAGGCGTATGCCGCAGGGCTCGCGTCCCGGGTGGCGGCCGCGGAGAGGTTGGCCCGCGAGCGCTCGCTGGAGGTCGAGGCCCTTCGATCCCAGGCGTCGAAGGTGGCGGCGCTGGAGGCCCAAGCAGCGGAGGCGGACTCGCTCAGGGCCCGCGTCGCGGAGCTGGAGGGACTCCGGGCCAGGGCCGCCCGTGCCGACGAGCTGGAGGCGGAGGTCGGCGCCCTCCGAACCAAAGCTGCTGAGGCGGAGGTACTCCGGGCCCGGGCTTCGGAGGCGGATCAGCTCGAGGAGGAGGTTTCCCGGCTCCAAGCTCGGGCCTCGGAGGCGGAACGCAAGGTTGAAGCCCTCGGAGCCCGGGTGACTCATTTAGAGGAGGTCGAGGCCGGCCTCAACTCGCGGAACGGGAAGGCCGCCGAGGAGCTCGCCGAGGCCGGGAAGACGGCGGCCGAGGCCGCCGAATCGTTGCGGAAGATGTTGGCGCGCTACGGCACTGGCTGCGGCACGTTCGACATCGCCCGGGAGCCCCTGGTCCGCCGAGTGAAGTTCGTTCGATCCGCCGTCCGGCAGATACAGCTTGCCATGGATCAGTACGGCGAGGTGTCCGCTCGGGTGGCAGCGTACGGAATCCTCCGGCACCTCGAGGCGTCCGGGCTTCCGCTTCCTTCGCCTTCGAGCCCGCATCCGGTCGCCTTCACGGGGGACCACCTTCGGACGCCAAGCTTCGCCCTGACTCAAGCTTGGAGGGCGCTCAAGGCGACTTGGCAAACCGAAGGCCCTGCGGCGATCCAGGCTTGGCTGGAGGAGGCACTCCGTGCGCGCGACCCTCCAGCTCCTTCGAACCCTTCAGCCTCGGCTCGTTTGCCGGACCCGCAGGTGTAGCTCTAGGGGTTGGTCTTAGCCTTATCCTGTAATAGCTTAGGGAACTTAGTTATATTAATAAAGACTACTTTTTCGGGACTTACTCAGGGTGTTTGCGGTCGCGATCTTGATGTCGAGGTACTTGAACCGGACGACGCCCTTCGGCATCGTTGGGCCATCCTCGAAGCTGTGCGGGCGAACCGGCCCGCGCGCTTCGTTCTTCCCCGCGGCAGTGACGGACGTGTGGACTCCGACGTCCTTCAGGGGGTTCTGAAGCATGTGAAGGACGAAGAGATGGGGGCTCGCTCGCCGTCCTCGTCCTCCGAACCGGTTGACTGGTCCGATACGGAGGCTGACTTAGGGGGAGCGCCCCCGGAGGGGGGCGGCCTACGCAGCTGGGCTCAGCTCCAGGAGGACCAGAGAACTTTCCGCGCCCAAAAGAAGGAAGAGGAGCGCAGGAAGAGGAAGGAAAGGTCCGGTCGGGGGGCGAGCACGACTTCCGGTCCGTCTAACCGAAGGGGCCCGCGGTTCCTTCTTGGCCTGGATGAGAACTTTTCTTAACTTCCTCCTTTGCTTGTAATGAACATCGTATGCTTATGCGCTTGTTATTGTACGCTTCATATGCTTGCTGCAGCTTGCACCTCGCTCTCTCTCTCTCTTCCTCCCCCCCCGCTTGGCGGGTAGCTGGTTTACTAGCTGGGCGCTAAGTAGCTTAGGAGAGGGAGAGCGGACGGTGCGCGCCACACCGGTGTAGCTCTGAAGCCGGGCGTGAGGGCGCGTCCAGCCGGAGCTCGGAGCCCGAATGCGGGGGTGTGTCGAGGCATAGCTCGGAACCCAATTGTGAGGGCGCGTCGAGCCGGAGCTCGGAGCCCGAATGCGGGGGTGTGTCGAGGCGTAGCTCGGAACCCAATTGTGAGGGCGCGTCGAGCCGGAGCTCGGAACCCGAGTGTGAGGGTGTGTCGAGGCATAGCTCGGAACCCGAATATGAGGGCGCGTCGAGCCGGAGCTCGGAGCCCGAATGCGGGGGTGCGTCGAGGCATAGCTCGGAACCCGAACGCGAGGGTGCGTCGAGGCATAGCTCGGAACCCGAATATGAGGGCGCGTCGAGACATAGCTCGGAACCCGAATATGAGGGCGCGTCGAGACATAGCTCGGAACCCGAATGCGAGGGTGCGTCGAGGCATAGCTCGGAACCCGAATATGAGGGCGCGTCGAGACATAGCTCGGAACCCGAATGCGAGGGTGCGTCGAGGCATAGCTCGGAACCCGAATGCGAGGGTGCGTCGAGGCATAGCTCGGAACCCGAATATGAGGGCGCGTCGAGACATAGCTCGGAACCCGAATGCGAGGGTGCGTCGCGAGTTGTGTCTGTCGCAATAGTTGGCTGAAAATTTTATTTCTCAGATGGGGGATACAACCAGGCGGCGATAGTCGCGAATAAAGTACATTGTTACGGAAAGTAGCGCTTCAGGTCCCCAGCGTGCCACGAATGCTTCAGCTCTTCGCCTTCTAGTGTAGCGAGACGGTAGGACCCCGGCCGTCCGGACTTCGTAACGATGTACGGTCCGTCCCATTTGTTGCCCAACTTGGGGGGAGCGACCACTGCGCGGAGGACGAGATGCCCTGGTTGGAACTCGTTGCGCTTAACCTTGGTATCATACCAGCCCTTGGTCTCCTTCTGATAGTGGGACAGGTTGGCGACGGCGCGCAGCCGCGTTTCTTCCGCTAGGTCAAGGGAGACGGCGCGCTCATCTTCAACTTCGGGTGCTACGACGCGCAGTGAACCGGCGCGGAGCTCCGTTGGCAGTCATCGCTTCGTCGCCGAACATAAGGCGGAACGGGGTGAAGCCCGTCGCCCGGGAAACGGTCGTCCGGATGGACCATAAGACCTTAGGTAGCTCGTCGGGCCACGTGCCTCGGGCCAACCCGACGATACGCTTATGAAGGCCGGACAGAATGTGCCCGTTGGCTCGCTCCACTGCTCCTGTTAGACTGGGGGTGCCGCACGGCCGCGAAGCAAAGCTGAACTCCCAGCTCGTCACAGAATGCCCGGAAGCTGCCGGCATCAAACTGCGTTCCGTTGTCCAATGTGAGCTGCTTGGGTACTCCGAACCGGCACACGATATGCTGCCAGAAAAACTTCTGGACACTTCGGGATGTGATGGTGGTGAGAGGCTCTGCTTCGACCCACTTGGAGAAGTACTCGACTGCGACGACGACGAAGCGTAGGCTTCCTTTCGCTCTGGGGAGCGGGCCGACGAGGTCCATGCCCCAGCGGGCCAAGGGCCACACAGGAGGGATAGGTAGCAATCTTGCTGGGGGGCGGTGACTGCGTCGGCCCATCCACTGGCAACCTTGGCAGGCGCGGACGAGTTCTTCGGCGTCGGCGATGATGGTGGGCCAGTACACGCCTTGCCGGAGAGCTTTGCCTGCGAGGGCCCGCGGCGCTAAGTGACTGCCGCACAGCCCTTCATGTATCTCCCGGAGCATGGCGACACCGTCGGAATGCGCGACGCAGCGGAGCAGCGGGGAACATACCCCGGACTTGTACAAGATTCCATTGATGACCTCGAATGACCTCGCGCGGAGTTGCAGGCGAACCTGCTCCGGACTGGGATGGACTTCATCGCCACCGGCGAGCGCGCGGAGGATGGGCTCGCGCCAATCGACGCTGGCTGTACAGAGTACTGGGGCCGGGTGTGGCGACTGTTCGCTCTCCTCCGGGGCGGCGGGGTCGACCGCCTCGCTTCGATGAATTACCGAAGGCTGGGCGAGTTCCTCGAAGAAAGCCCCTGGCGGCAAGGCCTGGGCGCCGGCCCCGGCCTTAGCGAGGGCATCCGCTTGGGCGTTGTCGCTTCGCGGGATGTTCTGGACGGAGATGCCCTTGAAGGAGGCTTCGAACTTGCGGATGGAGTCGAGGTAGGAAACGAGGTCCGGGTGCTTCGCTCGAAAGGACTTGTCGATGTGTCCGGCGACCACTTGGGAATCGGTCTTCACGATCACGCGCGCGGCGCCCAAAGCGAGCGCCTTGCGAAGTCCCAAGAGGACACCTTCGTATTCTGCGACGTTGTTAGTGGCCTTGAAGCTTAGCCGAGCGGAGTACAGGGCCTGCTGACCCGAAGGGGAGATGATGACTGCTCCGGCTCCAGCCCCGGAGGCCTGGTAAGCGCCATCCGTAAAAATGGTCCAAATTTCTTCGCCCGTGCTGGCGCTCGCGGGCTCTCGGGCCCACGTCCACTCCGCGACGAAGTCAGCGAGAATCTGGGATTTAATGGCCGTCCGGGCAACGAAGGAGATTCCGAACGGGGCCAGCTCTACCGCCCACTTCCCGATGCGACCAGTGGCGTCTTTGTTTCTGAACATGTCGCCCAACGGATAGGCTGTTGGAATGATGATGTCGTGGGCCAAGAAGTAGTGCCGGAGCTTTCGGGAGGCCATGACGAGGGCATAAGCCACCTTCTCTAGCTCGGAGTATCTGGCCTTGGCGTCGGCGAGAACCTCGGAGACGAAGTAGACGGGCCGTTGAACTAGCTTCCCACCGCACTCTTCCTCCTGAACCAAGGCCGCGCTTGCAGGCGGTGCCAGAGGCGGCGAGATAAACCAGCAAGGGACTGCCGGCCCGCGGTGTGGCGAGGGCCACGAGGCCGGAGAGATAATCCTTGATTTGCTGGAAACAATCCTGGCACTCGGGGGTCCATTCGAAATGCTTGGAGCCTCGAAGCACCTTGAAGATGGGCAAACTTCGCTCTGCTGATTTGGCGAGAAAACGCCCCAGGGCGGCCAATCGTCCGGCCAACTTCTGTGCCTGCCGCAGGTTCTGAGGTGGTGCCATGTTCTGCAATGCTTGAACTTGCGTTGGACTTGCTTCGATGCCTCGGCTGGAGACGAGGTACCCGAGCAGCTTCCCTGCGTGTGCTCCGAAGACGCACTTGTCAGGGTTAAGCCGGATCCCACACCGTCGGAGGCTGTCGAAGGTTTCGGCTATGTCGGACCCGTGCTGACTTGCGGAGGCAGTCTTGATGACGATGTCGTCCATGTAAGCTTCCACGTTCCGCCCGAGCTGATGACCGAGGGCCTTTGAGATTAACCTTGAAAAGGTTGCTCCGGCGTTACGGAGGCCGAAGGGCATCCGGAGGTAGCAGAACACTCCGGCTGGGGTGACGAAGCTGGTCTTCACTTGGTCTTCAGGCTTGAGCCAGATCTGATGATAACCGGAATATGCGTCGAGGAAGCTGAGGAGCTCGGCTCCGGCTGTGGAATCTACTAGCTGATCAATACGAGGCAGCGGGTAGGGATCACGGGGGCAAGCTTTATTCAAAGAAGTAAAGTCGATACACATGCGCCATTTGCCAGATGTTTTCTTCTGGACAAACACAGGGTTGGACAACCAGTCGGTGTGACTCACCTCCCTGATGACCCCGGCGCGGAGCAGCTTGTCGGTCTCGGCCTTGGCGAGCTCAGCCCGCTCAGCGGACAGCCTCCGAAGCCTGTGGCGGACTGGTCGTGCTTTCGGATCAACTGCCAGGGAATGCTCGATGATAGTCCGATCGACGCCAGGAATGTCGTCGTCCGACCATGCGAAGATGTCGAGGTTGTTGCAGACGATGGCCTCGAGCTGTGCTGATAATTCTGGCTCCAGGCCCCCTCCGAACTTGATCGGGTACTCTTTCCCCCCGCAAGTCAGGGTCTTGGTGATGACTTCGCCTTCTGGGAGGGGTTTGACGGGGCGCCCTTTCTGCGCAGGGCTGGCCTCCAGTGGGAGGTTGGCGTCTTCGGCGCCTTCACGGACACTGTGGACCTGCCGTGGCTCCAGCGGCGCCGCGTGGCCGTACTCGACCCGGTGGGCTGCAGCTTGGTCGCCTAGCACAGACAACACCCCTCCGGGAGTCGGCATCTTGAGGCAGAGGTAGTTGTGGTGAGCGATGGCGCCGAAACGGTTGAGCATCCCCCGGCCGAAGATGGCGTTGTAGGCGTATGGAGCGTCGACGACGTCGAACAGGATTTCCTCCCGACGCTGGAGGGGCGCGGTGCCGAACGCCACTTCCAATAAGACCTGGCCCAAGGCGTCGAGCGGAGGGCCTGAGAAGCCTTGGAGTGGCCGCGAGGCTGGCAGCAGGTGCTTGCGCGACAAGCACAGTTGGTCGAAGGCCTGCACGAAGATGATGTCAGCGGAACTTCCTCCGTCGACTAAAATGCGACGCACCTCGGCTCCGGCGATGTCTGCCGAAATGACGAGTGGGTCGGCGTGAGGAAACTTGACACCGGCGGCATCTTCTGCGGTGAAGCTGATGGGGACGTGAGACCACTCCGGGAGGATTGAAGGGCTGGACGTGCCGATGTGCCCAACTTCCCGAACGTAATCTCGACGCTGCCGCTTGGACAGTGCTCCGAGGGCTCCCCCGCCGGATATGGGAAGGACCACGCGCTTGCCACGGTCCGGACCGGCTTCGAGTGTGAGGGCCGGGACCCCGCCGAATCCCTCGGCCTGGGGTCACGACCTCCGGCTCTTCCTGACGCCCGACTATTTGGACCTGGTCCGGCCGAGGGGCGGAATGCCCCCGGTCGGAGGAACCGCGACCGGACTGGCGCTCGAGGTAGTCGCTGCGAAGAGCGAGGATGGTGCGGCAGGAGTCGGTATCGTGGCTCCGGTTCTCGCCATGGACGCTGCAGTAAAAGGTTCCCCTGGCAGGTGCTCGGGGTGGAGGCTTGGGCCCGGCCTGGCGACTTCCGCCGGGCGTGTGCAGGTGCTTGGCGGGCGCTTGAGGGGTGATGCTAAGAACTTCCCCCCGAAAATGCTTCCGGTTCTGCCGAGAGTCTTGACGAACGAGGTCCGGGCGAGCGGGCTCCGGGCGCCGGAAGTCAGGGGCGCGACGCGGGCCCCGGCTGGGCTCCGGAGGCACTTCGTACGCTCGGGCGTTCGGAGCCCGGACAGGGACTACCATCGCCTGTCGGCGTATCTGGCCCTCTTCGGACCGAGCGTACTCTTCGAAGTATGTCATGAGCTGCGCCACCGAAGAGATGGGCTTCCGGTGGAGCTTGTCGAGGAGACCTGGGTGGGTGACGCCTTCCCGGGCCGCGTCAATGACCGAAGAAGCGGAAAGCCCCTTGATCTGAGCTTTGGTGTGCGCAAAGCGCTGGGAGTATTGCCGCAGTGTCTCTCCGGGTTGCTGCTTCACTTGAAAAAGGCTCCCGGTAGACATGGGGGCCACGAAGGTCCCCTGGAAGTTGTTGACGAACTTCTTTTTCAGCTGCTCCCACGAGTGGATGGTCCCTGGCCGGAGAGACCAGAACCACCGAAGGGCGATCCCTTCGAGCGCCAGAGGGAAGCATTTGGCCATGGCGTCCCGGCTCCCCCCGGACGCTTCTATTGCCAGAGCGTAGGAGCGAGAGAACTCGCCGGGGTCGGAGTCCCCGGAGTACTTGGGGAGCTTGGCGGCGCGGAAGCTCGAGCTGAAGCGCACCCTCTGGAGGTCTGGGTGCAGGGGAGAGTCCTCGTCGTATGAAGCGTTCTCCTCCTCCGGGGGGTTCTCGTCGTCGCTCAGGTCCGTGACCGCAGCTCTCGCGGCGCGGAAGGCTGCCGGGGGGGCCGGGGGCCGGAGCGACGCCTTCCTGACGCCACAGAGCCAGCTCCGCCTTTAGCCTGGCGTTCTCGGCAGCCAGGGCATCAGCCTGGCTCCCGCTTCCCCCGGAAGTTGTGTCGGGGTCCCGCGAGCGGACGTAGTCCGTCTGAAGGGACACTACTACCGGGGGTCCACCTGGGAGATGCTGCTCCGGCGGCCCGCCCGGCGACCCGGCCAGGTTGGCGGAGGTCGGCTCGGGCAGGCCGTCGGTGCCTTGAGCTCCGGGCGTCTCTTCTTGCAACAGGGTGGAGCCCGCTGGGGGCGCCGCTCCGACGGTGGTGGTGATGGGAGCTGAAGGATTGGGGTCGACGGTTGGGGCGGGCTCGCCCCCAGCGGTTCGGGTCGACCTGCGCAGGGGGGCCGTGCTTGCTCCCTTCCGGCTCGACATGCTTTGGGTGGATAGGTGTAGAGGACACTAGCTTTTCGGACTAGGATCCCCACGGACGGCGCCAACTGTTGGAACGACGGATCGAACCAGCAGGTTTTGGTGGAAAACAAGAGTAGTGTATTCAATGCCTTGGATTGCCCGTTCGTTACAACTGTAGTGGGGGGTATTTATAGGGCGCCCCGCCCAGAGGACTAAGCGCCTCCGGGCTGCCAACGGCCACCCGACCGACCCTGACCGATAGTACAGACAAAAAGGTACATAGTACAGACAAGAAGATTCGACTCTGACAGCGTATCGGCCGTGTCGGACGCTTCCTGCGCCGCCCGACACGGCTCAGAAGATCGTGATCATGTCCTTTCATACGACCGCCTGGTCCTTTTCCTGCCAAGACTCTCTTTGGGCTCGTCTCGCCGGGCCTGCTGAGAGCCCCGGACCTTCAGCCTCCGGAAGGCGGGCTCCTGTGTCCTACGCTAAAGGGCGACCTCCGGCTTTGCTCCTCCGGAAGGTGACCTCCGGCTTCGCTCCTCCGGAAGGTGACCTCCGGCCACGCTTCTCCGGAAGGTGACCTCCGGCCACGCTCCTCCGGAAGGTGACCTCCGGCCACGCTCCTCCGGACGATGGCCTCCGGCCACGCTCCTCCGGACGATGACCTCCGTCATCAAGCCTGGGCCCTCCGGCTGGGGGGCCCACCTCGCTGACTCCAGGGATTATCTCCCCCAACATAGGTGCTGGACCCTATTAAACTCTTTGCGACTCGGACTGATGAACAGTATGTTTCTCGCTTTACTATTGCATTCGTACCATAATTTCTCAAATTTTAAAGTGCAAGTTTTAGGGATCACATATTGGGAATCAACAATGTCCCAAATGGCGCTTCCTTGGCTTTGAAGGTAAGCCTCCATGTGCACCATTCAATAAGCAAAGTCATGACCATCAAACATCGGAATTTTTGAGTTTCTTTCCATGTCACCAAAACCAGGATCACAAACAAGTTAAGGTCAACTAGTGATCTAACCGGCTCTGATACCAATTGTGGGATCAGAATGGCGACTAGAGTAGGGCTGAATAGGGGCCTCGACACTTTCTTGCAAATGTGATGGCCTGTTCAGATCACCCAACGCACCTCAAATGTTGATCAAATCAATTTTGAACAGAGTAGTGCAATAACAATGCAAAACTTGATTCAAAATCACAGTTTAGAGCAAATCGGAGTTTGAACGGTTGATTTGTATTGTCGGTATTTGGAACTCCAAAATACAATTTCTATTTCGGCAAATGAACAGTCGACAGGAAGGTGTCGACCATTGAATCTTCGACAGGTTTTAGAAAATCAAAAAACACTCAGAAATTCAAATTCAGTTACAGAAACTGAATTAGATTGACACTATTTGATTTTGAAAGAGATCATATGAATCCTGAAAAATTCTAGACAGTGAATAGTATTATTCAGATTCAGTTTTGATTCGGAATGTAGAATTCAACTTCAGAATAAATTTTAATTCTAAAACAGCATAATTCAAACAGTCAATAGATTCTATCAGATTTGAAAATACAACAGAAATAGATCTGATTTTGAACAGATTTGATATGGCCTTGAATACAGAATTCAATCCTCAATTACAGTACTGAATAATTTCAACTCAAATCAGAAAATAGAATTGGACTGAAACAGTCTAAATCAAATCTATACAATTTTGCACACTTAATATTAAAACAGATTTCAAATTACTGAAGTAAAATTTTCACTCTTGATGTTAATTCAGATTTTCAATTTGACTATGATCTATCACCTAATCACTAAAACTTTTCTGAAATAGCAATCAACCAAACTAGCTTCAATTTGGAAAACTAGATTTTAAACTAACAAAGATTTCAGAACAGAGTTACTAATGAAACCGGTGTTGAAAACTGAACCTTGTCTCTGAATATATACTTAATCAGCGAGATTGAAAATTCTTTACTGAAAACAAACAGTAGTAAAGAAATGGTGATGATCTACAACTTAAAACTAACATTCGGAAAATGAACAGTTGTTACAGAGATCAAAACTAGACAGAATTAGATGAATCAAACCTAAAAACAGAATTTAGTTTTGTAACTGAGTTCAATTCAGAATTACAATTTCATGTTTTCAAATTCCAATCAGATTACTCAACTACAGATCAGTTTCAAAGTATGGCCTGAATCAGTTTCAAATAAGCTGAGCACTGATATTAAAAAACAGATTTTAGAAAATGAGACAATCGTGAACACTAGTATTTAAATCTGCAAATAGAATTAAGAGACTCAGTTCAATCCAATCAGAACATCACAATAGGTAACAAACAAACCAGCAGAGGAAAAACGGCAGAACATCTCATTCTCAACTGAACCAAAATTATAACCCTTCTGCTGGTTCAAATCGAATTAGCTTTAGTGCTTGACATCAAACAACGATTAGGGTTGTTCACAGTCTGGGACGATCGGGGTTGTTCACAGTCTGGGACGACAGCCGTGGCATGTAGAACATCCGGATCCCATCACCTATCATTGATAAAGATGCACTGCCCAGACAGAGAAATATGCACAGCAGTGCAGAGGATTCACAACAACAACAATCGATTCGCTGACGTTCGCAGCAAAAATATGGCAGAGCAATTGCAAGCACACACAACAAAACGCAGATGGACTATTGCCGATCCGACAAAAGTTGCTAACAGGAATTCATCTTGATGAATAGTGCAAGAGATAGATAAAAGAAACCAGCAGAGAAATTTGAATAATATTCTGGTTTTCTGAATCAAACCTCAAAAATGGCAGCCAAGATGATGATGAACAGTAAAAGCAACATTTCATCAAACAGGTAAAGTGCTACCAAAAACTGAAACACTTGAGAGAGTTAAATTCCAGAACTGTGATGCCTTGTTTGATCAGCAAAAGAATCAAGAAGATATTGCATAAATCACTTGCAAATTTCAAAAATGGAACATTCAACACATCCACAACAAAAGTTGTATAGATTTCAACAACAAGTTCTGCACTGAAATCACCAAAAAACAGCTCTCAAAACGGAATCCACAACTAAAGGCATACCTGCACCGAGGCTTCCCTGTTCATCACTGATTTCCTATAGCTTTTTCAGATTGTGAATAGTATCAACAATTTGATCTCTCCAGCAGAAAAACTGAGAACAAATTTAATAGAAAGCTATATGGTTCAGCTAAAAGAACAGCCACGTGCCCATGGCTATGGTCCTCTATTTATAGGCCAACCATGGGGGGTATTTTCTGAAAAGAACCCTCTAGAATAAAAATATTGCACCAATGTCCTATTCCTTATAATATATTTTCAGAATTAAGAAATTCTTAAAAATATACCAAAGGAGTACAATTGCTCTAGACATTTACTAAAATTAAACCTAGTTTATTACACAAAGATTCAACACTAAAAAGGACTCATAACTATTGAAATTAACAAAACTGGATT